>PVKU01013838.1:9068-26473 GCA_004027475.1 Anoura caudifer
CCCTTCCTCCCTCCCTCCCTCCCTTCCTCCCTCTCTAAAATCAATAAACATATCCTTGGGTGAGGATTAAAAACAATTCTGAGACCCAGTGCTCAAAAATGGAGAGTTTCGAGGTGGCAGCCGCAGACCATTAAGCCACTGGGCTGGCCGCCCGCCCAGGTTGCACACCAGAGCTCTGATGCTTCCACAGCACTCCGTCAGTGAGACAGTTGACAAATCCGAGTGCCTCAGAGATTCTCATCAGCAGGCTCAGCACCTCACTGATCCTGTGTGTTTCAGGGGAGGAATGAGGTGCTCTCTGGACCACTCCAGTTCCCAAAGGCACGTTGACCTGCTATTCTTTGTGAAAGGTCCGTGTTCCATGGCTTTTTCAATGAACCAGCCATTTGCCTGGCCTTCTTTTCTGCCCCCAGGCAGTTTTCCTAATAAAATTATTACACCATCAAGTTTGATACTCTTGTTCATAATCCTTTTGCAGACCTTTATTTTTTTGTTAACATTAACTTAATTTTTGTTGAGATATATCTAAAATTTAATATGCAGCAATATTTTCTACTAGAAATTAAAATGATCACATCAAGATCATTATTAAATCTTGGTATTTTCAATGCTTCTCTAATCTAAAGCAAATAAAGCTTTAAAAATGTAACAGAATCCCAGTTTTTAATAGGTCTCCTTAAGGTTGCCATAGGACAGGAAAATAATCCTCACATTTTTCAGATTACTCAATCCACCAGATTAAGATGCGCCATCAAGTGGGAAGTGATCATTCATACCAGCATATTTTACGCTTTAAGGCTCTTAGGTTCTTGTATGCATCACAAGAACAAAACCGCTTAATTGTCCTCACTGTCAGCTTATTTTTGACAGCCATTCATTCTTTAAAATGTCAGACTGAAAAGAAATGATCCCCTGGTTGTAATAATTACAGAGTGTATTTCTCTGTGGTAGACAATGCTAGACAAAGACAGGGCATTTATCACAGATAAACACACTGAGGCAGGGCTGACACACAGTGAAAGACCTCTTTTCTTCAGAAGCAGCTTTATTCCGGTGACCTTATTTCTGTTATTTAAAACCACTAAGAGAAATCTGGTGAATATTTGAAGAAGACAAATAGCTCCAGTGCTCCATATTATTCCTTAAAGAAAAAATCCTGGTTTAACAGTCTGATATACTAATTTATTAAAAGGCTAGAGTTCCAAATGAGAAATATCTTTGAGGAAACTTCAAGTTATTTTCCTCCTGGCTTCCCATTATGTGGTGAAAAAATTAAATATCAGCATAAAATGAGCTTTTCTTATGTTTGAATTCAGCAATTCAAAAGCCAGCATCGCAGCAAAGTTGAATGGCATAGTTTCTTTCCACTTGGGCCCACCTGTTAAGTCACCCGGTAGTTATCTGTTGATTGCATTTGGCTGTATTCTCAATGAAAGCCTAGAACTTGAAAAAAAAAAAAAAAAGGATGAACAATAAGAAATAACAAAATTACACTAATCTGCTTAAGCTTATTGTGAGGAGAAGAGAGGGAAGACAAGGCAGAAAAAAGAATTCATTCAGATAGGTGAAGTAGCAGGACAAAGAAATGAGAAAGTGTAGAAAATTATTGAGAAGAGTGAGTAAAATACCAGATCAATATAAGGACAGATTCAAGCTTGTTGGTTGAAATAAGTGAGAAACTCCTGTCCGCAAGGCTGACAAAGCCAAGTAGGGTAATTTTTCTTTAGAAATATGTCTGCTTTGTTTGTCTTTTTTGGAACTATTTCCAGTTCCATGTTTTATTATTCTAGACTATAAACTTGTACTTTAACAAGTCATGAAAACTAATTTGCCTTACTGAACTTAGTCGTGTTTTAAAAGCCCTATAAGTAGATTCCTATCTGTGTTTATTTCTAATCAAATTTTTATTTAAAAATAATCAATGGATTATTACCAGCTGGCTTCTCAAAGACTATCACTTCCTTTCCTCCTGCTGCCTTCATCCACAGACAGCTGCGTAGAAATGGACAGATACAAAATAAAACTGTTTTCAGCTTTCAGTCTTGGTGTCAGATGTTACATTTGCAGTGTAAGGTTACAAAAAGCACAAACTGCCATTTCACTTTGGGTGAATTTGCTTCAGAACAATGGCTAAGAGAATGAAGGCTCAAACTTCATGGCAAGAGTTCAGTAACTGGGGGAGGGGAGCGTGCGGGGCGGTGGTCAAGGTCACTCCACTGCACCGACATCCGTCACACGGCTCGGTCACACAGGTATTATTCATTCGGCATCACAGAAATGAGGTCATTCTAACCAAGGGCTGTGTCATCAGATCGGTGTCTGCTGCTCTGGAAAGCAGCTCTTCATCTTTGTCTAATGGTTTATGTTTGAGAAAGGTCTCAGCCCCAGAGTTTAACAACCCTTATAATTAGCCTGTAACTATTTTTAAAAGAGGTCAGCTCTTGTATTTCCTTTTTTTTGCTGTGTTTCTTATGCCAGAAAGTCAGAAGTCATAAGACCTGTGAGACTTTAGACGTGCGTCCGCATATGCTTGTGCAAGTCCGCTGTAGGAGGGTCTGCGGAAATAATAGTGGGCGCTGCGTTCCAGTCCTGACTGTGAGGTGACGTGACGAAGGTGTGACCATGCTGGGTTCTTTACATTTATTCTATGATTCTTTGTTTGCTTGTGTGAAAACAAACTCTTCCCATTTTCTACATTTCTCATGAGGACCCAGGAAATTATGGCTTTGATGGAGTTGTAAAACATGCAAACATAGGACTGTGAACTCAGGAGTCAGATTCCCTAGGTTCAAACCGGGATTCTCCTGTTTGCTGTGGTGTCACCAGTAATAAAGTTCTATTTCCTAAAACTGTTTTGCAGATTATTTAGGATTCTGCCTGTGATGTAATTAACAGTCTCCTGATAGAGAAAGCAGCCAACAAATATTAATTTTTATTGTTGTTAGAAAAACAGAAATATAAGTCAGTTAGTACATTTAGTACCCTACCTTCTATAGTGCCCCTCTTACAGATGTTCAGTATTAAAGGCTGGACAAATAGTAAGTTGAACACTATTTATCTTTGGGGTCAAATGAACACCAATGATAATATACAGGGTCCAACACAAATAACATCCCTCTTTATTATGAAATATTTTATTACAAAATCACAAGCATGCAATTCTGTAGCATAACAATATCACCCTCAAACATACTAGATGAAATTTTAGGTGAAATGTTCAAATTAAAACTCTAAATGATTATACCCACATTATTACTCTACCACCCACACTCAATCAAGTATACTTCTGCCAGACCCTATATACTGTCTTGGAAAGTCTTGGGATAAGTTGTCCATAAATTACATTTCTCAAAGGCTTTTCTCTTTCAAAAAATAATAACACTTTATAGTATTAAAAAGGGTTATAATAGTCTAAACATGCGAACAATTATCACATGCTCTCCTACCTTCTGCTGCATGGGACTGCATGAATGGTAATGACATTCAAAAATCAGAGAAGGAAGTGATTCAAAGGATCAGACTTCTTTCTAAAAGACCGCTTTTCCTTTTAAGTTTGCTTAAGGTCCTTATGACAGAAAATATTTCCTATTGCAGCTCGCTCTCCATAACCAAAGGAAGAAACGTTGTAATTCTTCAGGTGCACTATAATTCAGTTTCAGAGGATCCCATTTGACCTGCTGATTTTAATCTGTTCACCAACTAGAGACCCCCCAATGGGTAAGGATTCAAGGTCACCTGGTCCCTAGATGGCCTCCCCTCTGAGAAGGGTCAGCCTTGACTTTCCATTCTCAAAAGTATTCATTGATGAGCCTCCTACATGTTCTATTCAGAGTTCAGTCCTGTGTCTTACAAATTCCCTAGCTGGTAGATTGGAATTTACATGGAATGAATAGACAGTTGTTTGAATTAATTCCCTGGGCTCTCTTACCTCAAGTCATATTTATCCTGTGTGTGAAATGGGTCAGCTGTAACTCTTAAATCTGTGCTAATGTGGGATGGAGTGGAAGGCAGGAGGTGGGTGGGAACGAAAGGGAAAAAAGGAAACTAATATTTACCAAGTGGCTACTTTGCATCAAACATATTTTTTTACTATCTACTTGCAATATCTTTCTTTTATCAGCTCTGCAGAGTGCATACAGTGACCCAATTTTGTATGTAAACTAAGGCTGAGAGAAGTTGAGTGACTTACTCAGGATCACACAGCCCAAGTAAGTCAGAAGTCAGAGTGCAGGCCTGTCTGATACCACCCTACGATTTTGTCCCCTGTAAACAAAGGATTATGCCACATAAGTGTTTATTGCACATCTCATCATATGAATATAAAATTACAGGAATGCTAAGCTGGAAAACATACAGTTATATTTTGAACTAATAAATTAATTACCCTTATGATTTTAGATATTTTCTCAAATGAAGAAGAAAGCCTAAATGAATGTCATGGAGTCTTTTATAATAAATAAGTTAGAAAGCAGTACAGAATATTATTTATGTAAAGCAACTTAATTTCAAAGCTGGTTGGATTCTGTGCATGGGAAAACAGAATTGGTGGGCTTCACTGGAGCAAAGTTGAGCAGGGAAACTAGAGGTTTTTAACTCTTTAGTGTCTGCTAGGAGCATTCCAGTCTCTTGGAGCCGAGCAGAGAGACAACAGGCTGGGCAGGCTGTGCATGCCTGCTGTCTCCAGTCCGTGCCTCTCAGTTCTGCCTGTACTCGGTATTGGTCTTCTTCGTTCTGCTGCTCCTTCAATTTTTAGTTCCAAAGCTCTGCTGACAGCTCTCACCTACTTTTATTTCCTCTCTCATCTTCTTTGCCCTAGTTGATTCTTAAAAAAAATATTTGCACTGTCAATTTAATAGATTTTATTTGTAGAGATAGTGGAGATAAATGCGTGTATTTTGTGTAGTGTACATACCCCCGCAAATGTGTGTGTGTGCATGCCCTTATTCTGAGGTGACTTATTTTCATTACAGTTCATAATTACTTGCCTAATTCGCTCTGTTTTTACCTCCTCTTCCTGTCCCTTAACTTCCATATCTTTCTTTTATATTCCCTGTCTTATCATGCTCCTCATTCTTAAAGCTTACAATCCCATCCGTCTAAATTTACTCCAGTCCTCCGTTTTGAGTCTCCACATCCTATGTTCAGTGGCTTATAGGATATCCTTTTGGATGAGTTGTTCTTGCTTTAAAGAGCTAATATTTCAATATATCCTCCCAAAACTGACATCTCATTTCATTTTTATATTGGCACTCCTCATTAATAATAATAACAACAGCAACAGCAGCAAACAGCAGACATTTATTGAAAGCGAACGTGCCAGCTGTTGTTTTAGCCTCTTCTTCAATGGAAACATGTGAGTCATAAGTGATGGAGCCAGAATTTGAAGTCATTCTGATGATATGACCATGCCCTTACCCACAATGCTTTGCTTTGTCCTTGTTATTGAAGGAGGAAAGTAAGTCCCATTCTCCATATCAGGGTGCAAGACATTTAAGTTGGCCAATTTTTGACACTGCCTTGCACATGGGAGGTTGTAAATATGTGTTGTATCCACTACATAGTCCTCTAGACACATTTTAGAATGAAGAATTGTTTTAAACCACATGTCTTATACTGGTATGGCTTCCAAATATTGATAATGAAAATTGCTGCAGAAAATGCCTGTCATGCATAGAGCTATGCTTGCAGAATAAACACCATTTTTATTCTAATCTAATTGACTATATGGGGAAAGGAAAAAAAGCAAATGTCCCCAACTCATATTTAAAGCATTCCATTTCATTGTACCCTCTCATGTTTGCTCTTATTTTAAATTCATTCATTCATTTTTCTGGTTCCCAATATCCCTGATGTCCCTTCAAAAAAAAAGATTTTACTTATTTATCTTTAGAGGGGAAAGAAGGAAGAAAGAGAGGGAGAGAAACATGATGTGTGAGAAAAACAGTGATTGGTTGCCTCTCACACCCCAAAGCAGGGATCTGGCCCCCAGCCCAGGCATGTGTCCTGACTGGGAATCGAACTGGCAACCTTTTCAGTCCACTGGCCAGTGCTCAATCCATTGAGCCACAACAGCCAGTGCCCCTGATGTCCCTTTTAAGATTTAAATCTTTTGAAGAAACCTCTTCTCTTTAATTAACTTTGAATGTTTTATAGAGCCCAGCATTGCCTCACAGCAGAAGCAATGTGATGCTTCTAGACAATGACTAGAATTCAAATATTATAAGAAAAGAGATGCAATTATTAGTAATTGAAATATGTGAAAAATCTCATTTGGAAATTGAAAGTGTTAATTTATTTTAAATAGTTTCATTATGTAGTAGCTCTCTTCATGGGCCTAGGCGTTAAGACCCATGATACATTGCTTTATACTTTAATTAGTTTTTCAGCTGAGTTCGAAACCACGATCCTTTCAGTTTCTGAAAAGTGGTTAAGTTGAAGAATGCATCAGGACAGGAACTAATGGAAGTGACTTGATATCTTTATTCCACAGGCAATGAATAATGAGCAGTTTGTTGTGATTTATTTTAATCTAAATATGACACAGAATATTATCATGCACTTCACAATCTGTGCAAGCAACTCTGTCATTTCTAGAAATATACAATTACCCACATCTTTTTTTGTGAAACCTTAATTCATATAGTCATTTGATGGCAATTTAGTTTTGTCCACATTTCATAAAATTGATTTGTCATAAAGCTCCAATAAAATCTAACCCAATTAAAAAAAAATCTACCCTGGCTTGTGTGGCTCAGTGAATTGAATGCTGGTCAATGAACCAAAGGGTCACCAGTTCAGTTCCCAGTCAGGGCACCTGCCTGGGTTGCAGGCCAGGTCCCCAGTAGGGGACACATAAAAGATAACTACACATTGATATTTCTCTGCTTCTCTTTCTTCCTCCCCTCCCCTCTCTAAAAATAAATAAATAAAATCTTAAAAAAAGAAATCTAACTGCTGTGTATGTTAACTGAAGGACTTTATCCTTAGAGTTCATATCATTTTTCATGAACAATCAAATAAGAAAAATATATATGATATGTTATATATGTACCTTTAGGATTACTATAAAATTGCTATATAAAATTTAGAAAAATATAGATTAAACCCCTAGTTAAATAGAACTTTCCCCATCCTGCACTTACCTTTTAGAAGAGGGAAATGTTGAAAAAAATAGTTGATGTTGGGCATGGGGTCCTCAACCTGTTTTCTAGATCTTTAATGTAGTAAATTATTGATGGAGCCTCCCTGTGTCCCAAGCCTGCGCTGAATACTAAGGACACCAATCCTGAACTCAGGCCTTTCTCTCCAACATTTTCACTTTAACATCAGTTCTGTATGATGGCTTGTTTTTATTTGAAATTCTGAAAATAGATATGTGGCGGGAAGGGGACAGAAACAGTGCTAATGGTCGTAAAAAGGGATACAGCAAAACAGTGGTCAGGGGATTGAGTTCTGGGCTCAGACTTCCCGGATGCACCTCTCGGTTCTCTTATTTATGAGCAGTGCAACCTTACCTTGACCTCTCTGTGCTTTAGTTCCACATCTAGTTATCACAGTGTATTTGGCAAGTTTAACAGTTTCCTGATAATTATAGATCTTACTTAGGGGCTAGCAGAAGAGATCTCAATATGTCGTTGCTTCACTATTTGTGAGTCACAAAAGTCAAAGATAACATTAAATCTTTCTGTTATCTCTGTTGTAGTGGTCGGAGAAAAATCAGTTTCTGGGTAAATACTTAGGCTTTATTAACATAATACTTGGGCAGTACCCTGGGGGTATTTACTAGTCATTTGCATTGCAGTGCTGGGAGCTGGCCAAGGGTATCCAGTGTTAATTTACGTAGCTCTGTGGCTTTAGCACTTAGCTCAGCCCTTTACGTGGAGTGGGCATTTTATCAATGTGAGTTGCTCAGATAAATGCTTTTAAAGTATTTTGAATAAAATATGTTTTTCCAAACTTACAAAATTACTGTGTGCTCTTTGTGGATCATTTAGAAACTACTGGCAAGTTTTAGAAAAGTGAAATCACTTATAATCTTGCTACCCAAAGATAACCATTAACATTTTGTTATATATTTTTATATGATTTTTCTCTGCATATACACTTTTATTTTGAACAAAACATGAAGTAACACAGTAAATGCTTTTGGTAGGCTGCTTTTTTATGACATCATATGCAATTGATACTTACTCTGTAACCAAATATTTATTTGAAGTATTCTTTTCAATTACTGTGGTACAAGTTATCTAATGTTTATTCTGAAACATTTAGGTTGTATTTCATTCTATATTTTTATATAAAAATCACCATTTGAATATCTCCAGACTTGCTGCTTGCAGCCCACTCACCCCTGCTGATATGCCCTCATCATACAGTGTACTCGGCTTGTTCTAGTCTCTCTCACTCCTGCGTAGTCTACCTGGATAACTGCCTGGTGCTCTGTTTGCTCTTCGTTTTTCCAGCAGGCTATCCCTGCCGTGAGAACAGAGGCCCTGTCTAGTTTCAGCATTTCAGCCTTAGTTTCTTGAATACCACTTGGCTCATAAAGGTGTGCTGTATGTACAGGGTGGGGCAAAAGTAGGTTTACAGCAGTTCATATGGAAAGTAATACAATAATTAATAAATAATAATACAAGAATAAACTGTGTTCCCATACAACTGTACGCTTACTTTTCCCCACCCTGTAAATGTGCTGAATTAATATAGGAAAGGTATTATTTTCATCTGATAATGCTAAAAGATCCATTTGGAATGTTCCTATAAAGGTTTGTTGTTGGAACTGGGTACATTTGGGATATGATCCTAGAGGAAGGGCAGATATAAAGTTCGGAGGTGAGCAGGGCATATTGGAGAGTACCCTGAGTCTGGAAGCTGAGGGACGGAGAAAAAGAGTCTAGAAAAGGGAGTGAAAAATTTTCTTTTGACTCTTCTTTGCTCTTGAAGCTCGCTATCAGGAGCTTCAGTTCTTCCCACTGATCTTTAGAATAAAATGCTTGGAAGTGACGAGAAGGGAAACAGAACCTTTTCTAATTTATTGGGGGAATTAAGTTAATGGGGGTGTGTGTACTCTCACCTAGGACTGCCAGAATTAGATTCAAAGAATCCAATTCCAAGCCTGTGTCTGACACACAGTAGTAGCAAAGGAAGGGACTAATATTTATAGAGAGCTTATAATTTGCCTGTGACTTTTCTACCTCATTGCAAACACCATGCTCAGTAGCTCTGAGAAGTAGGATTTATCAAGGAGGGACCTACATTCCACTCTGGACTGTATGAATCGTGATTCTTCTTTTCCCATTCAAAATATTAGAATGAATTCTTGAAATAAATAAGGAAATGACTTACAGCTAACATAAACAAATTTTAAATTCTGTTTAACAAGAAAGCCATTTATTTCTATGTTTGTTTAGGTATGTCTTGAATGACTCCGACTTGTGAATTAGTTTAGTAAGTGGAAAATAAAAACAGTAATATATGGAAATAAAATCATTGAAAACCCCATGTGTGAGATGGGGCCTTTTACCCATAGCAGTAGGAGCTTTATAAAAAAGTTAAAAGGGTTTTTAGACCAACATTATTTTGTTGTATTTATAAAGTTTTCTTTCAAAGGCAATGAATCAAATGGCCCCATGCTTCAAAAATTTAATGAGAGTGCCTTTTTAATATTTATTTTATTTTAATCAGAAGTTTATGAACCTAACAGTAGTTATAAATTTTTGATTTTACCATTTTTCAATTCCATGAGTGTTTTTATTTCTTAGTTACGAAGTTTCAGGCCAGACCCAAGGTTCTTTTTATGCAGTTTAAGAAGTTGCCAGCTGACAAACGGAGATATTCAGGCCTGTTTCTGCTTATAGGCTATAATAAAAACATTTATTTATTTATTTATTTATTTATTTATTTATATTTTAAGTGTTGTTTAAGTACAGTTTTCTGCCTTTTACCCCCATCCCAGCCCACTGCCCCAGCCCTCACCACCTCCCTCCCATTTCCATCCCCCCTAGTTTTTGTCTATGTGTCCTTTATACTTGTTGCTCCATACCCTTCTCCTTTTCCCCTGAAATTCCCTCCCCTCTCCCCTCTGGTCACTGTCAGCCTGTTCTCAATTTCAGTGCCTTTGGTTATATTTTGCTTATTTGTTTTGTTGATTAGGTTCTTGTTAAAGGTGAGATCATATGGTATTTGTCTTTCACTTCCTGGCTTATTTCGCTTAGCATAATGCTCTCCAGTTCCATCCATGCTGTTGCAAAGGGTAGGAGTTCCTTCTTTCTTTCTGCTGCATAGAATTCCATTGTGTAAATGTACCATAGTTTTTTGATCCATGCATTTACTGATGGGCACCTAGGTTGCTTCCAACATTTGGCTATTGTAAATTGTGCTGCTATGAACATTGGGGTGCATAGGTTCTTTTGGACTGGTGTTTCAGGGTTCTTAGGATATAATCCTAGCAGTGGAATTGCTGGGTCAAAAGGTTTTGTTGTTAGGATTCTTACTCTACATACAGTGCTCAGTTTAGCAAGATAGTTGCAGTTAACAATCAGAAACTCTCAATTATCAAATCCCAAGTTTGTTCGTAGTTACTAGGATGAATGAGGGTGTTCAGGTGTGTTGCAAGGATCTTACCAGCATTTCATTGCCCACCTGCACATATTTATGACATCCTTTTCAGCAGGTAGAAATGAAAATGGTTAGTAGTGTTACTAGAGTTCACTTCAGCTAGGAGACGTCAAGGATTTTAACAGAAGGTGTTATAAAAATCATATGTCAAATTTAATTAGTTGTCTGTATTTTGAAAATGATCCCAGTGTTTTTCATTCATTTCAGTCTCAAACTTTTTTTTTTTTGTATTTTAAGACACCTTTTTGGGTGCATTCTAAAATTTTTAGAAATCCCATTTAACCTTATAATTAGTCTAAAAATAGTCATAAGCATTGGCCTAATTAGTGTAAAATGGTATCCTGGCACCATGGACAGTTGGGGAATTACAGGGAGCATATAAAACATAAGCTCACACTGGATTTTATATTTAGTGTCTTGGCATCATATTGTGTTTTTTTTTTCAGAATTTATTGTTTGTTATTCTCAGGGAAGAGTAATGAGTTTGCTTTCTGAGATTTGGTGTTGAAGAGCTGGTCTTTTACATTGTTTCTAGCAGAGCATGTAGTAGGAGACCAGTAGATATTATCTGGGCAAACAGGTATTAATTCATTTCCATTAGGATGGTGGTTTTTCCCTTGGGACCTTTGGCTAAATTACATGGAGTTCCTTGAACTAACTGAATAAATTGTTCATGTTCTGGGTGTCTCCGAACCTAATTTATTGAGGCTGCCTTATCCTCTCTAGCACTCTCTCAATCAGCTCTGTTTCTTCAACTGTTGTTCCATTTCCACATACATCAAATTCTAATGCAGAGTATTCAGATTTAAAAAAAAATTCTTCATTCAGCTTAAAAAAAATGTGTCCAGAGTACAATTAATACATAGCTGTGTAAGTAGTAGTAAAATTTTATTAAAGATTTAGGTAATTTAAAACAAAATACTCTATATTTTTCTTTTTTTTTAAACCTTGTTACTGCAATCATTAGCTGTTTCTTACTGGCTGTCCTTTCCCTGGAGTCCCTGCCCCCTGAAATCTTACTGGCTGCACTCACTTCTCCCTACTTTCTCAAATGCCAGCACAAGTAATTGTCTGTTTCGTTATGCAGAGAAATTTTGTTCTTACATGATTTTGTTTCATTCTACACTCTGCATTCCATTGTTTTTACATTCATGCTTTTTGCTTTTGCTAAGCAAATAATCTTGACTTCCTCTAAATGAATTGTCTTCATCTTTAAAATAATTAAATTTTCCCTTGAGATGCAAAGTTTTGTGTATACAAAACTTTTTGAAGGAGAGTACAATGAACTTTAATCTTATTCTCAAAGAGGTGTAAGATATACTTAACGGTGAAAAGCCACTGCATTAATGTTCTTCTGATTTATGAGCTTAAATATTTTCCTTTAATTCAACATTTCCGGCTGCTAAGTGTATTACATTGTATCTACTAACATTTGATTGGCCAAGTCAAGTCAAATGGCTGTATCCAAAATCAGGGGTCAGAAAAGTACGCTCAGCCTTTGGTGGGAGGAACTGCAAAGCCACATGGGTAAGAACATGGATGCAGGGAGGGGTGCCACCTATGTTAATTTTCTTAGGACAAGTTAATACTTTTAACACAATACCTTGAGCATGTATAGTCTCAAGTAGAGACAGTAAGTGTAGTCGTCAAGCCCAATGATTTTTAAGCCCTTCAGCTCACTTACAATCAAGGCACCTCTGTTTTTGACTGAGGCAGCAAGAGAGGAAAAGAGGCAACTCCTCATCTGAGTTAGAGCTTCCTTGCATTTCTAGAGCCAGTGAACTGCAGTAGGCTTCCCCATTTCACACACACCAGTCAACTCAGCTCACTTTGTCAGGAGCTCTGTACACGGTTGCTCTCTACCCCTGAAGTGTTCTTCTCTTCCTTACAATACTCATAACCCCTCCTAATATTTTGACCCATAGAAAAGCAGTAAGTAGTAATGAGTTAGACAAAAACCCTGGCAACCCTTCCCTGGTAATAAAATGCTTTCACCATAAAAAATTAGCTTATGATACCTAATTTTCATGCCAAAGCCCTTAACTGATCATCTCACTCTGAACATTTCTAATACTTCCCACTGTCTCAAGATAAAGTCCTGATTCTTTTATTGTGACTTATTATGCATTTCAAGACTTGGTTTATCTTTACCTTCACATTTTGGGCTTCAGCCAAACTGAGCTATGTTCATTTTTCCGAATGAGCTGTGCTGTCTCATCCTCGACAAGTTACTTAACCTTCCAAAGCTTGGTTTTCTTGTCTGGACAAAGGGAATGTTGTTCCAGAATTGCACATGGAAACCTTAGTGGGGAGTGCTCTTAGGGTTAACATCTATAGAGGGGAGAAGAAAACAGGCTTTGATAGAACAAGATGTCACCTGCTTTTTAGTCACAATAAGTGCCAGCCTCCTACCAGACCTAGGATGGCCCTTCAGAGTGCTGGAATAGCGTCAGGGGGACCAAGCCTTTATACTGTCTCATTGACCAGTCATTGGATGTGGCAGCTCTTGAGGAGTGAGGTGACTTTGGGTGAGGCTGTGCTCTTCAGCTGAAGGCAAATCCTGAATCAGGACACAGCTGAGATCTGTCAGCACGAACAACTGCAACAGCAGGGGAATACTACTAATGCTCTGGAGTGGGGTATCTGAGGGTGTCACCAGTACGTACATAAGTAACTGTCTCACAGGATATTTGTGATGAATTTAACTATTCCTGTGGACACACACACACAGGCACACAGACCCATTGTGTCAGCTTCAGGTGTCAGCTTGTTTGTTACTTCCTGTGGAAAACGTTCCCTGACTCAGCCCCACCCACCCTAGAGTAGGCTAGGGCCCCCCCTTTAGCTTCCATGGCACTATGTACCTAGTCCTAGTGTAGAACTTTTACAATATGCCAATTTCCAGTTTTGTCCCTTAGACTGCAGGAGACAGACCCACACAGGCCTTGGTATTTTTCTTATTATAAGCACTTCTCCCACTATGTTGTGATTGGCTGCTTTACTACCTATCTGACCATTGATACCAGAAACTGCTCAAGAATAAAGTCAACATCTGTATTATTTACTTTATCCCACAGCACAGTACCAGGAATGCAGTCTGAGACTGATAGACATTTTGCTGGATGAATGAATGACTATTTCCATTTCCCTGGGGAAAGGACAGCAAAGGCAATCATATGGAATTGGTAGCATATGCAGAGGGCCTCAGATTTCTGAGAGCATTCGCTCGCAGTGATTAGAGTTCTAGGAGTAGCGCCAATCAATCACATGCAACCTACTAGAGTAGGTGCAGAGTAACACTCACTATAAGCTTTACTGTGTACCATATGTTTAACAAAGCACTTTAAATATATTAACTCATTTAATTCTCCTAACAACCCTATGAAGAAAATACTATTACTATCTTCCTTTTATAATTGATAAAACTGAGGTATGGAGAAGTTTAATAACTTGCCGAAAGTGACACAGTTGAAATGGAGGAAGTGACAAAGGTTTCTCCTCCATGACTTCCACTCTCCTTAGCAAGGAGATGAATGCACTTTCACATCCCGCACCTTTCCTTCAGTAGGCATTCTGGATCTCCTGGACATCATTAAGTGTTTGGGTCCTTACCTTTGCTAGACTGTTTGTGGAGAAAGGTGCTGCAACTGGATTGTGAGCAGGCCATGTGGATGAGTTAACAGAAGACCTTGATTTCCCAGAAGAATTTTGGTGAATAAATTCCTGTGGATGTCAGAATTGCCCAAAATCGGATAAGCCCTGTGATTACACATGGAAGGAAGCATGGGGGTGGTTATAGGTGGCCGTAAGAATACACTCTGGAGCAACCCAAGCACTCGTAGGGTCTTCCTCCTGTCTTTGGTAGCATTTGTTACAGTGAAAACATAACCTTAAACTTTATTTCTCAGAGCTCAAATAGTACAAGGGAAACGAAATCTTTCAATGGAGAAGCTAGAGAGCAGGAGAGCTTTATTCTCCACCACAAATAGCTTACAGACTCTCTCTTTTAGCTAAGTCAGGCTGTGGTGTCTTGGGTCAGTCACTGACAGATGCCAGCCTGTGCCCCCCACCCCCTGGAGGTGTTGGGCTGAGTAGGGGTTGTAGTGAGTGCTCTTCTGTGGCTATTTCTAGGCATCCCACTCTCCTCCAAAATGATACCCGTAAGAACACCCTAATTGTTTTATTTCAAGGAAAGATTTTTGAGTACTAGATTGAGTTTGAGTAGGTGGTTATTATGACATTAAAAAATAAAAGGAATTCTGGAGGCCAAATGGCTGGGGATGGATTTAGCTGACTTGCTTCTAAGGAAACATTTGAGGAAATTATTAGGCTGAGCTATGATATTTTAGTGCATTTCCTTGGTAGCTCTTCCTGTGGAAAGGAATGCATGTTTTTAAAAATAGACATTTTTATTCTTGGAGGAAAATTTTCTCTTAAAACACTTTTAATATGTTTACTTTTACTTATTTTTATTGCTTGGTAAAATAACAGTAAAATTCACAGCGGTGATCCAAAAATCCTTCTGGATCATGCTTGGAAACTGCCAGAAATATGATTCTGAACACTTAAATCAAATACTATTAGACAACTTTTGTTTAAATTATGTGCACATGTTTCAAAAAATTCTTATTTTTGAACCACTGCAAAAGAACAGTTTTAAGGTCATCAGTCCGACTACTGTGAAGGAGCTATTTCTGTTTTCCATATTTTTTCCTGCCCTTGTCCATATGGACATGTCTGCTTCCACAGATGTGCCCGCTAACTCTACAAAACTCAGTCACTATCTGTTTTCAACTAAACATCATGTCATAATACCTTTCCTATATTACAACAGTCTTTATAATTTTAAAGGATTCAGTATTTCCATTAAATCAATATGCTAGAAGTGAAGAAACATTTACTTGTGGACTAATTTACTTACAATTTATATGTAGAATTTAAAATCAAAAAGTTTATCATTTACATTTTTCCCACATTTAAGACTTGAAAGAATATTTCTAATGTTGAAAAGTTGTAAAACACCATATGGCCACCTAAGAACTAACTCTGTTCTTTTACTAAGCAGTGTACTTAGAGGCAGGCACTAAGCTTTCCTGAGGGTGGTAGCATCAGGATATAAACCCAGTGTCGGGCATGCAAGCACCAAAGCCAACAAGTTTGCAGAATAAAAGAGCATGTGACAGTACCTCCCTATGTGTAGCAATCATTTACAAAGGAACCTTGGTTGAATTATGCTCTCAGTATTGTTTTGTACTTATCTTCACTAGCAGTGGTTTTAATACTTTTAACAAACCAAATAAGTACCTTCTAGATATTTCACTGAATTGTTTTGGGGTCCTCTGCACAAAGCCCCGAAGGTAGGGACTGCTCATTACGAATGTGGACTCTTGATGGCAGAAGGCAGAAGTTTTGAATCTGAAATACCAGACTGTCCTGCAGGGCCTCCCTTGACAGAAGAGAGAAATTTGGAGAAGAACCTAAATGGGAAGGCAGTGTTGGGCATTCTGTGGATAAATGATGCCAAACAGAAAACTCCGTTTGACCCTGAAGAAAGCCTGGGGTAGTATCAGGATGAAAATCAGGTTATCATCCAAGAATTTGGGCTAAATCTTTCCTGGGAAAGAAAGATGAGTTTGACTTTGGCAGCATACCTTCACTTCGCACAGGTTTTATTGGTTGTTTTTGCAGAAAGACCACAGGTCTTAAGGAGATGCTGCTGCGAGGTCCACTGCACACTGCGGAGCTGTCAGACCAGAGGGAATGAGAAAGATTTCAATATTCAACCTGTGGCATTTCGGCCAGTCCAAACCCCTGGGTGGAGTGCATGTGTCGTCCTTGCCAGACAGCGTAAACTGCGATTGAGCTTGTCGGGGTCTTCGTAGACTGCGGGGAAGAGGGTTTGGGGAATATTAAATGTTCTTCTTACTGTCAGAGGCTGCATGCCTGTAGTTTGCAGTCCTCGTGCTGGAGCATGCTCAGAATGTGCTTTCGTTGGAAATGTCAGCCTGCTTGGATGGAGCAGATGCTCATGGGATGAGTCGGCGCTCGGAACTCAACCAGAAATACCCATGTTCTTTTTCTGACATTTTTGATAAAACAGGATAACAATATAATACTCTTTCTGGGAAACCAGACCATAATATTTAAGTAAGGAAAACAGTGAAAAGAAAAGAAATGCATTTTTATTTCCATGTAGAATGTAGGGTGTTTCCTTCTTGGTGATCAATTCTCAGTCTTCAAGTTGATACTCTCTGTAGGTGAAAGGCTCAAGGACTGTGGTCTGGGATATGCACTTAAAGGGCTGGGTGGCATCTGGCTTCGAATCCCAACTCTGGCCACTTACTTTGACCTTAAAGCAAGTTTCTTGAAGGCTGTAAGCCTCAGCTTCCTTGTGTTTACTCGTGGGGTATTTATGAAGAGCACGTGGGTTAATTTATGCAAAGCACTTAGCCCAGTGCCTGGCATATCATGTAAAATCCATGATGCTAATTGATTAGACTTGATTTGTGGATGGGTAGCCTGTGTCAGTTTTCTAGAAAGGGGACTAAGGGGGTGGAGTGTGTCTGGCTCATGGGCCAAACTGAGCTTGCAGATTTATCTTGTTCACAGAAGCACCTACAGCCATATGCTGCACTTTATTGAGTCCATGTACCCTGTTATTCATAAAGAGAATCTTAGTGATTTCTGTATAAATAACTGAACGACCCCAGGCCTCATTCTTCCTCATCATTTCCATGGGTTGGGCTAGAACTCTAACAAGTCATCCTCCCTCCTCCCCTCCCCTCCCC
>PVKU01013839.1:0-26369 GCA_004027475.1 Anoura caudifer
CCTGGTCTCCGCACCGCCGGAGTACTCTCCTTACCGTCCGGTTTTTCAACGTCCACTGCAATTTTCGATAATCTGTTTTCAAATATGCTGTGTTTCTGGTGTCTGTTTGCTGTGCTGCTTTGAAAAATGTCCCGGTTTAAGACCTATGTGTGGGAGGCAGAGATGTACGTCCTCTTACCATGCCGCCATCTTCTCTCCGAAAAATAAATAAAATCTGACGCTCCAACGGCAGCAAAGCAGTCTGAAAATATATATTTTAGAGAAAAAAGAAAATCTTGGAGGACTTCAAGAAAGATATAGACACCAACATAATTATCACAGTGAAATCTTAACACCCCTTTGTCAACAATAGATAGATCTTCAAAAAAAATATTGAAAGAATATTGTGGAACTGAATGATACATTAGATAAAATATACTTAACTGATAAATATATAAAACCTTTCAACACAAAGATGCAAAATACACAATCTTTTCAAATGAACATGGAATATTTTCAAAGGTAAATCACATGATAGGATGCAAAGCAAATTTTAAAATAAATTGAAATCATATCACGTAATTTCTTGGATCTAAAGGGCCTGAAGCTAGATACCAATCTCAAGGAAAAAAAATCAAAATCATTCAAATTCATCAAGAATGAGTACCATGCTATAAACACAGAGTGAGTTAATAATGAGATCAAGGAAAAAATAAAAAGTTTCTGGAAACAAATAAAAATGAATTTACAACAGCCCAAAACCTAAGAGACACAGCAAAGGCAGTCTTTAGAGGGAAGTTCATAGCAATATAGGCCTTCTTAAAAAAAAAAAAAGAAAAAAGAAACATTTCAAATAAACAACCAAATTGTGTATCTACAAAAACTGGAGAAACAACAACAAATCCCAGAGCAAATAGAATAAGGAAATAAGATCAGACCAAAATTAAATGACATAAAGACTAAAAGAACATTTCAGAGGATCAGTAAATCCAGAAGTTGGTTCTATGAAGGTGTAAACAAAATCAACAAGCCTTTAACCAGACTTATAAAAAAAATGGAGAGGAACCAAACAAATAAAATCAGAATGAAAGAGAAATTACAACTCATAGTAAAGAAATACAACCCTGCCTGGTGTGGCTCAGTGGATTGAGTGCTGGTCTGTGAACCACAAGATCACTGGTTCAATTCCTAGTCAGAGCACCTGCCTGGGTTGCAGGCCAGGTCACCAGTTGTGGACCTATTTATCAATGTGTCTCTCACACATTGATATTTCTCTCCCCCTTTCTCCCTCCCATCCCCTCTCTATAAAAATAAATAAATACAACTTTAGGAAAATTTTTTAAAAAGAAATACAAAGGATTGTAAGAAAGTATTACCAACATGCAAAGAAATTTGAAAACCTGGATGAAATGGACACATCTCTAGAAAACTATAATCTTCCAAAACTGAATGAAGAACTAGAAAGCCTGAAGAGACTGATAACTGCTGGTGAAATTGAAGCAGTAATCAAAAAACTCCTAGCAGACAAAAGCCTTGGACCAAGTCATTTCACAGGAGAACTTTACAAAACGTTTAAGGAGGAGCTAACCCCTTTCCTTCACAGACTATTGCAAAAAAATCCAAGAAGAGGGAAGACTCTCAAACTCTTTTTATGAGGCCAGCATCATCTTAATCTCAAAACCAGATAGAGATACAACAAGGAGAGAAAATTATAGAACAATATCACTGATGAACAGATGCTATAATCCTTGACAAAATATTGGCAAACTGCATCCAGCAATACATTGAAAATATCATACACCATGATCAGGTGGGATTCATGTAATACATCACATAAACAAAGGGAAAGACAAAAACAACACAATCATATCAATAGATGATGAAGAAGCATTTGATAAAGTACAGCATCTGCTTATGATAAAAACACTCACCAAAGTGGGAGTAGAAGGAGCATACCTCAACATAATAAAGGCCACATATGAGAAACCTACAACCAACACAATACTCAACAAACAAAAAGCCTTCCCACTAACATCAAGTACAAGACAAGCAGGTCAGCTTTCTCCCACCAAGAGATGAGTAGAGAAGGTGGGTGTGTTGGGGTGAAAATGGAGACAATTGGACTTGAACAAAAATGAAAAATAATAATAATAAAAATAAGTAAATAAAATTAATGAAAACAAAAAAAGAAAGGAAGAAATAAAGAAAACAGAACTCACACAACTCCACTCCAGGAAGACAAACAATCCAATTTAAAAAATGGGCAAAGGACCTGAGCAGACACTTCTCCATGGAGCACATACAAAGGGCTTAGAGACATATGAAATGATGCTAAGCATCACTCGCCATCAGAGAGATTCCAATTAAAACCACAATGAAGTACCACTTCACACCTGTCAGAATGGTCATCATAACCAAATCAACAAACAAGTGTTGTCACAGTTGTGGAGAAAAGGAAACCCTAGCATGCCATTAGTGGGAATGCAGACTTGTAGAGCCACTGTAGAAAACAGTATGGAATTTCCTCAGAAAACTAAAAATGGAACTACCTTTTGACCCAGCAATACCACTGTTGGGATTATACCCTAAGAACCCTGAAACACTAATCCAAAAGAACCTATGCACTCCAATGTTCTTAGCAGTACAATTTACAATAGCTAAGTGCTGGAAGCAACCTAAGTACCCATCAATAGATGAGTGGATCAAAAAACTATGGTGGATTTACACAATGAAACACTATGCAGCAGAATGAAAGAAAGCGCTCCTACACTTCTCAATAGCATGGATGGATCTGGAGTACGTTATGCTAAATGAAATAAGCCAGATGGTGAAAGACAAATACCATATAATCTGTCCAATAAGGGGAACCTAATCAACAAAACAAACAAGCAAGCAAAATATAACCAGAGACATGGAAATAAAAACAAACTGATAATAACCAGAGGGGATGGGGGAAGGGGATAACAGGGGAAAGAAGGGGAAGTGTTGTCAAGGTCCATGTACAAAGGACCCAAGGACAAAGCCAAAGGGGAGCAGAATTGAGAAGGGAGGTGAAGGTGGGCGAGGTATGGGAAAATGGTGGTGGGGAAATGGAGACAACTGTAGTTGAAAAACAATTTTAAAAATCTTAAAAAAAGAAAGGTTAAACAGCAGACTAGCAAGATGCTACACTGGGTGGGAAAAAAGAGGTTTATAATTGTGGGTATGTGAAGCACAGAGTACATACTTATATTATTATTTATTAATTATTGTATTTTACTTTTGAATAACTCTAAACCTACCTTTGCCCCACCCTGCATAACAATATTTTATCTATAGGCATCTCTTTTCACATTCAGATTTTATTTTACATAGCAAATTTTTACTTGATTTCAACAGCTCAACTCATCATGTAGTTCCTGAGTGACTATGTATGCCAGCCTCTGCTCTAGGCACAGGGTATAAAGGTGAAGTTGCTATATTGAGATATCAGTGCCTCATGACTCAAGGAGCCTGCAGGCTCTTTTTTTTTTTTTTTCCTGCAGGCTTTTATGACTACCATGGATAACATGAAGTCCTCTTAAAAGGAATGGTCCTGGGTGGAGATGGCATATCAGATGATGCATCTAGTCTCAAACCAAATTGAAAACTTAAAGGAACTTGGTGGAGGGGTTGGATTTGTTCACACATAATCAGAACCCCCTCAGCTGATCTTCTTGAAAGAATAGACTCTTCAGAAAAAACTTTTGGCCATATCATTTTTTCATTAATTAAACCAAGACTTAGTGAGTACCAACTATTTAATATCAGTGTTTATCATCCTAGTGTCTGCAAGCACAGACAGCCCTAGCAAGAGCATTTTTATTTCAGAGACAGCATTCTCAGAAAAATAATAAACATCTTGTCTATGGGTCTTTCCCAGGGTCACACAGGTGGTAGGTAGGTGGTAGATGAATGGTCAGCTAATGCAAGTCCTTCTGTCACATCCTTTGGTAGATGTACAAAGGCATGTCAACCTTTTGGGATAGGTTCCCTCTCTCTACACCTCCAGCCACCAGCATCTTCCCTAAGATACATCCAGTGTGATGGAACTTGATGGCACTGCTGGTTCTGAATTTGGCATGAGCCTAATCTAGCAGAAGACTCCAAGAGGGAAGTAAAGAGTAGGAGGCTTTCCTCACTGTGTGGTGGGAGGAGTTGGTGAGATAGTGAACACTATGAGGTCAACTTCTGATCCCAGACTGGAAGGAAGTGTGCCCTGTTGGTAATCTAGCAATCTCACTCTGAGGAAAAGTGCTCAGCAAATTGATGGCAAGGCATGCTCATCAAAGAACCTCCTAGCTTGCAGAAAGCAAGATTCAATGAAAACAAAGTGGTTTATGCAAACACCAAAGTAATAATACTATGCACACACTAGCTATTGCTACACTGCCTGTCTTTCCTCTCCATCTGCAAAAGCAAACATCTTTCTACCTCCTCAGAAACAGAAAGGCAGTTCTCCCTCTCTAGGGACAACCCCAATAGTGGGATAGATACATGGCCCACCTAGTGCTTGGCTCCTTACTACAACACCTCCACCCATATAGGCAGACATCCACCACTACTTTCATCCCAAAATGAAACTATGGCCTAACAGTCCATATGAGGCATTTCACCATAGAAAAAAAAGGATCTCTTTCAGTCTTCTCAGCCAAATAAGAAGGCTCTAAATTCTCATTCTCAAGATGTTTGAAGGGAGGCATGGAAGTGAGAAATTCCAATTCCTCGGGAGTATTTGAGGGAGAAGGGAGTAAGTCTGGATATGTACACAGCATGTACATGTCTAAAACATGTGCATGTATAACCATCATGCTGCTCAAAGAGATCAAGTAAGATTTTGGGAACAAGTGCAGAATTATCTTCATTTCATTTAATTAGATGCTCAGATCTTATTTTTTTATTTTATTTTTTCTCTACATGAACCAAGAAAGAGAACAGTATAGAGAATATGTTTGTAAAGAGGCTTCTCTTAGCATTTCCAACTCCTTGGAGATGCATCAGTAGGAGAAAGGAAGTTGGTTTACTTCATACTAGATCTTTAAAAATCTGGTATGTTCATATACCTTGAGCAGATGTGAATGGTAATAGTGCCAGAATCCTGGACTAAGATTCTATCCCTCTCTTCTGATGCAGTCAGTTTCCTACCCCAACTAAAATAGATATGAAACTCAGAAAACTTAATCATTCCTGCATTTTAAAATATCAGTAAATGAATGGATCAAGGAACTATGATACATTTACACAATGGAATTCTATGCAGCAGAAAGGAAGAAGGAGCTCCTGCCCTTTGTGACAGCATGGATGGAACTGGAGAGCATTATGCTAAGTGAAATAAGCCAGGCAGTGAAAGACAAATACCATATGATCTCACCTTTGACAGGGACCTAATCAACAAAACAAACAAACAAGCATAATATAACCAAAGACATTGAAATTGAGAAGGGGCTGATAGTCACCAGAGGGGAGAGTGGAGGAAATTTCAGGGGGAAAGGGGAAGGGTTTGGAGCAACAAGTATAAAGGACACATGAACAAAAACTAGCAAGGGTGGAAATGGGAGGGAGGTGGGGAGGGCTGGGGCGGTGGGCTAGAATGGGAATAAAAGACAGAAAACTGTACAAGAACAATTAAAATAAAAATAATTAAAAAATTAAATTAAATATATTTGTAAATCATCTAGAGACTTTATTTTCCTCAAAAAACGAGAGACTTTAAATTTACTTTGTGAGGAGCCATAGGGGAAAAAAATGAGAGTATCTTTTCGGTTGTCCTGCAGTCTGTGGGCTAACCCCAAAATTGAATATGACTATTTGAAAATTGTGGTTACATTTTTAAGAGTCAATAGCTATTTATTTCTTTTTTGCCCCTCAACATGAAATAAAGATAAACAATGAGGGTGGCATTCATTGTACTGGCTTATTTAAACACCAGTCTCTCTTTTAAAAATACTGTTAGTATGAGATTTTCCTGACATGATTTTGAACTATAGTGTGTATGCTACTGGTTCTACATACCAGAAGGTACTGTCAGCTGCCAAGACCAGAAGAAAAAATCAGAAGATGAAATGGATGCACAGAATTCTGCAAATGATATGGGGACTCTGCTTCTTTGCAGAGAGTCTTCCTCCTCTGCCTATTTTGGCCCAGGTCCCAGCTGAGGACATAGGACCCCAAGCACAGCACATTCCTTTCCTGTAGCGACAGGGGCCACAGGAAGACAACAGGGTTCAGGAAAGAGCTATGGCATTCTGAATCCCTAGTAACATAACTGGGTGTCACCACAGCCCTGTGGACAACAGAATAAGGGCAGTAAGGAGCGTTAAATGTGCTCACACTAACCCAAGATGAGACAAAGCCTGGGGATCCTTTCAGTCCACATCCCATGATCACTAGAGGCACTTGCACCTCTTTGGGCCAGTTCTTGGCAATACCATCTTGGTCAAAGCCAACTAACTCTTGGCACCTTTCCAATAAGCCCAGGCTACTCTCCTTTATACTCTTTATTTTTTAATGGCATTTCAAAGACAAAGGAAAGGAAATGGTCTTAGAAGGTAAACAGGTTATTTTATTTCACTGACTTGATTATTTAGATAAAGACTGAACTAAATTATTTCAAGGTCTTAGATTTAACTTATGCCATCCATAACTGAATATTTTCAAGAGTTAGTGGGCATAATAAACTGAAAACTATGGTATACTACCAATCTTCAGGCCACAAAAAGAGAGTTGAAAAAGAGGCTAGAAAAATATCAAGCAAAATATTCTTGAGATATCCTTCTAATATTTTTATTTTATTCCTGGGATAGGGTGCAAGGAGAATTGATGTTAGCTTTTGGTTTTTTGCCTGCAACATGCACATTTTATCTTTGAGTGGGTCTATCCCAATTAGTGACATGATGTCCACATGTAATATGATATGGTAAGCACTAATGTAGTGCACAGAAAAGACTGTGGCCTGGGAAAGACAAGCTCTGTCCATATATTGATGGGAATGGCCTGGAACTAAGAGAGTAAGTATTTTGAAACAATCACACATGAATTTACCTTGATAAGATTAGAGGCTGATGTCACCAGGAGAGCGAAGTCATCAGAAATGACCTAAACTGATGGAATGTTGCCAGAACAAAGCCACACTCTGCAGACAAATGACTCCTTCTGGGCTTGATATTTCTCTGAGGCCTTTTTTTTTTTTTTATTCCATGAATGCAAGAAGCTTTCAACAGAGACAACAAAGCCAATATGATTCCCACCTTCCTTGGTATCTGCCTGTTGCTTGATAAAAAGATGTTTTAAAATAAATAGGTTCCACTAACCAAATGCCCTAGAGTTAAGTCCCCTCTTTTTAACCAAGAGTCCTCTCCTATCTCTATAGATCCCTAAAGGAACAGCATTAATAGGCTTTTAGTAAATAGCATTTGAATTGGAAAGAATGGAATTGTTAGCAGTAGCAGGTCCTCAGACTTATGATGGAATAACACTACAAAAACAAAAAACAAACAAACAAACAAACAAAACCCCCCAGCCCCTTTGAAAAGCAGCTGGCTGCCTTAGTCTGTCTGTGATTCTCAGTGGATTACTCCATGAGCCAGAAAGAAAGAAAACACTGCACTGTCCCTGACTTCTTGGAGATGCCTAGCAGCCAAGTGATATCTTTTTCTGCTTGTTACCTTCATTCTTGAGAGCCAATGCCACTTATTTGTTTCACTCCCTTCTAAATGTTAACTCTTAGCTATTGGAGATGTTGTAAGGCTAATCATACCTTACTTGGGTCAAGTTATAGCAACATAAATTTAAAAGTTATAGAAATACTTTCAGATAAGTGTATTCCCTTCTAGGCATTGGCCATATTAACACTGAATCATCAAAATAGACTACAGAATATCCTTCTGGAGGCCCTCTCAGATGCAGGGAGTTGAACCTGGCCCTCCTCTGGGATGAACCTAGCATCTAGAATCTAGAATCCATATTCAAATGGGATACAGTGGACAAAAGCACCATATAAGATGCAAGTATTTCTCACTGAAGAGTATTTTGATTTCATGACAGTCCTCTACAAATAAAGGATAAAGAAACAACATCAAAACTTATGACTAATGAATAGAAGAGGTAGGAGTCCAGCTGCCTACATGGAGTGGTGAAACTTATGCACGGAAATTTTCCTGCCCCTATATGATTTTCATGTGCCTAAATATCCACCCTCAGAAAACTTGCCTTAAGTCAGCACTTTTCCATTATCTCATTACAACCCACATAAAGAATACATTTTACAGCACTGTTCAGTACTGTCTCATACATACACAACTGAAATAAAAGTTTTGATAAAAATAAGACTTTCCCTACTGTCTAGGATGTGCTCTGATATTTTCCACTCTCATTCTATTGAATGTTTCAGTGTTTATTTGAGCCATCAGTTTAATTTAACAACCACAAATGGGTCAAAGTTCACAATTTGAAAAATTCTGAGATTTAAGAGCATTTACGACTACATCAGATAAAATATGAATTAGAATGTTCAAGGTATGGAAATGGTATCCCTATAAGGGAAACTCCACAATGTTATAAGGAAAAGTGCCAGCTAGGAAGTGAGAGGCTAGAGTAAGCAAAAATTAGCTCCATCCACTTTATGAATTACCTTGCATTGCCAGTGGAGACCCTCATCAGAGCCTTTCTGAAGATTTCCTGACTACATAACTATTCTGCTTTTCACCATTCCCAAATGGATCCACAATCACAGAAATATAATGTACCCTTTTGGATAGAATCCAAAGGAAATCATTGTGCATTGTTTAAATGAAGCTAGTTCAAACCAGTGAATCAAAGATCAGGGATAATGACCAATGAATACACGGACACCATTATAAAGCTGAGACAGAAGTGGGCCAGTTCTCTGGATATGAATCAAATCACATTGACCTGGCCCTGGCTAGGTAGCTCAGCTGGTTAGATCATCATCCTGATGTACCAAAACTGTAAGTTTGATTTACCATCAGGGCACATAGAAGAAGCAATTAATGAACTCACAACCAAGTGAAACAACAAATTGATCTCTCTCTCTCTCTCTCTCTCTCTCTCTCTCCCCCTTACTCTCTGTAAAATTACTTTTTAAACCCTGATAATGTTTTAAAAATCATATTTATGTAAGTACAATCTTGCATCTACCTGGACACTAAATGGAAAAGTTAGCTCTACACTCTCACATTAAAGTATCTATGAAAAATCATTCAGAGCTATTAACTTTGGGAGCTAGGATTGTCTTTCAGTGCCATTGAAACACTAAAAACTTTATGCTAACTATACCTTGAACTCCTAGATGAACTAATGTGACCAAACATTTCCAGACATTGGGTCAATTTTTAAAATACAGTAAATATTCATGTGTCCTTTATACTTGTTCCTGTAAACCCTTCCCCTTTTCCCCTGATCTTCCCTCCCCTCTCCCCTCTGGTGACTGTCAGACTGTTCTCAATTTCAGTGTCTTTGGTTATATTTTGCTTGTTTGTTTGTTTTGTTGATTAAGTTCCTGTTAGAGGTGAGATCATATGGTATTTGTCTTTCACTTCCTGGCTTATTTCACTTAGCATGATGCTCTCCAGTTCCATCCATGCTGTTGTAAAGGGTAAAAGCTCCTTCTTTCTTTCTGCTGCATAAAATTCCATTGTGTAAATGTACCATAATTTTTTGATCCATTCATTTACTGATGGGTACCTGGGTTGCTTCCAACACTTGGCTAATGTAAATTGTGTTTCTATGAACATAGGGGTGCATATGTTCTTTTGGACTGGTGTTTCAGGGTTCTTAGGATATAATCCTAGCAGTGGAACTGCTGGGTCAAAAGGCAGATCCATTTTTAGTTTTCTTAGAAAATTCCATACTGCTTTCCATAGTGGTTGTACCAGTCTGCAATCCCACCAACAGTGCACTAGGGTCCCCTTTTCTCCACATCCTCTCCAACACTTGTTGTTTGTTGCTTTGTTTATGATGGCCATTCTGATGGGTGTGAAGTGGTATCTCATTGTGGTTTTAATTTGCATCTCTATGATAGCTAGTGATATTGAGCATCTTTTCATGTGTCTCTGGATCCTCTGTATGTCCTCCTTGGAGAACTAGGGGGGTGGAAATGGGAGGGAGGTGGGGAGGACTGGGGCAGTGGGCTGGGATGGGAGTAAAAGAAAGAAAACTGTACAAGAACAATTAAAATAAATTCAAAAAATTGGCAAAGGACTTGAACAGACACTTCTCTAAGGAAGAAGGAGCTCCTACCCTTCGTGACAGCATGGATGGAACTGGAGAACATTATGCTAAGCTAAATAAACCAGGAGGTGAAAGACAAATACCATATGATCTCATCTTTAACAGGAACCTAATCAACAGAACAAACAAACAAGTAAAATATAAGCAGTGACACTGAAATTGAGAACAGTCTGACCATCACCAGAGGGGAGAGGGGAGGGAAAATCAGTGGAAAAGGGGAAGAGTTTATAGGAACAAGTATAAAGGGCACATGGACAAAAACTAGGGGGGGGCGAAAATGGGAGGAAGATGGGGAGGGTTGAGGCAGTGGGCTGGGATGGGAGTAAAAGACAGAAAACTGTACAAGAACAACAATTAAAATAAAATTTAAAAAAATAAATAAAATAAAATACAGTATATATTTACTGAACCCTAACTAAGCTGAGCACTATTATAAATTTGTGGAGCTTTTTACTTGGTTGAATAGTATAGGTCTTTGATTGAACTAATAGAACTCAGAATCGTTGTTATGTTTATTACTCTGAAGCTGAACAGCCTTCAAGACCCTGGAATGATGTTTTAAAAATACTGTTCAACATTTATTGCATTATAACAAAATGTTGTTCCTTTGGTTGTACTTTACTAAATTATCAGTAACTTTTCAACATTCAAATCAACATCTAAATAAATGCATTGTCTAATCAGGGAGCTAATTTATGTACCTTAAAAGGGGAACCAAACTGGTCAGTTTCACTTTCTTTTTCTGTAGAAACTAACTTCCTGTGCACTTGCTTTTAAATCAAGAATGAGTGGAAATTTTAACATATTTTAAAAATTGAAACCCCTGCTCAGTGCCTTTTTTGAATTATTGCACCAGGAAAAGTAGCATGCTATACAGGCTCACCTCTAACATTGTAAGATCTAGGCAAGAACACATGTAGAAACCAGACCCAGGCAGTCCCTTTCTTTGCTCACTCAGCTCTGATCTGCACCTGAAGAGCATTAAATACACGCATGTGGACCCTCTGGCCACCATGTATAGGTTCTGTTTCTCTTCATTCTACCTCCAAATATAGCCACTCCTAATACTTAAGTTTATTCACACCAGGGTGGACAAAGTGCCAGGGAAATCTAGGTGCAGATCTCAGAACATAGTCTAGAAGCAGTTTGTTGGGGCAAGGGGAAGGAGGCAAGCCAGAGTAGACACGGGGTCATCCAGGAAAGGAATTTCAGTTGCCTCAAACCTAAGAAAAATTAGGAAGGGCAAGTACTATGCTGGGTTAATGCATTCAAATTAGTGCATTCAATGTGCTACTGTCTGCACATCCACAGCCAGCTAATGAAAACCCATAAGTACATCAACAGAACAAGCATGAATGCATGTCCAGCCCTAATTTAGAACCCAAGTTCTAACATATTTACTCTTAGAAACAAAATAAAAATAAACCCAGATTTCATTGTTTTTTTTTTTACTCAAGAAGCATTTTTAATTAAAAACAGTATTTCTCATCTACTCAGTTTTTTTAAACATGAAATTTCAATTTAGAACCCATTTATATGCAGTTCTGCTTTGAGCAAGTTCATAAAGATCTCATTCTCTTTTGCTGTCAATATATCCTGCCCATTTGCAAGGAGCACAAAGAGAGGGATGACTGGAAAATGTATAGAAAGCAGGTCTTGTCCAGTAGTCTATATGTGAGAGGACTGGAAGAAGGAGAAGATAGGGGCTATTTGAGTTCATGTCTCCTGACATCAACCGATATATCATAATAAGTTGTCTATTGGACGGTCTAATAACTCAGAGAAAAGAAAATATTTCTCAATACCTGTAAGTCCATTCCAGGGAGCAGATATGGCATCCCCTGCCATAAGGGACCACTGTGAAGCTAAAGTCAACAATTAAGAACAGCTGCAGCCTTGCAACCAGCTGCCCTTGCTAGCCATCTTGGAGGGAGAGCAGGGAGAGTTCTGAAAGAGGTAATCAACAGGGAAGACTGAAATAACTCTTTCTTTGCATTACTTTTTCCTGTTGTGCAATGTCTTGGAACTTCCTCTGTATGATGAAGATGCTCGTAAAACTGCTTTTCTTTACTCACTAAATGTCCTGCCATATTTCTGGGCCTGTCTAATCTTCCATTTCACAGAGCTAGGGCTCATAGCTTCAAATTGCTGCAGAAATAGATTAGCATACACAAGGAACTTTTGTTGCTTTTGTAAAAGTTCCTTAGCGAAGAATCACAGACTGTGGGACCTCTCAAGAGCTAAGTGACAAAAGAAGACACCAACAGTCAATGATACAGTAACATGTGTGGCAAATCCTCCCAGAGGATTTGACCTCCCACATGTCAAAAAAGAAAGAAAGGTTATAGACAGGTGATGGGAAGGCTAAAATGTTGAATTATGTTTCATAGATATCTCAAAAGACCGAACGCTATGAAGAAAGGAATTTCAGGGTTGTTGCAGGAAGATTAATGCAATAAAAAATCATATGAAAATTATATGAGAAAACATCCTGATACTGATTTTTTTGAGGACTTGACAGGAAAGTCATCAACTAAATCATTTATAATGAAGGGGAAGAAAGAATCAGAAAATAGATTACTTAGAGCATCCTCCCCCTCTCCCAGGCCTTTCAGGCAGTAAAATGGTGAGTTGAGTGAGATTATTCCATGAGCTTTCTCATCTAATCTTGTTCAGAGTGAAAACCTGTTTCTGATTGCATTTCTCCCACCCTTCTGCCTATGGTCCTGCTGCTAGTGGAGGTGTTCAACACATAAACCTGGGATTCATGCAATTTTTATTGAGCTTCACTACTTCACATTTAAATAAATTAGGTCACTTTATCAATACAAATTTTAACTTAGAGAGAATACAGAAAAATAAATCAGGTTTGAAGGCCTTTTGATGTGGATGTTACATGCCTATATGTGAGACATTTTGATGAATATAGTTTTGGTGCTTTCTTGTGCTTGTTCATTCTAGGACTTGCTAGCATATAAAATAAAACTAGAAGTGAAAAGTTGATTCTCAAATATCTGACATCTTGTTTATATCACTAGGTTGCCATTTTAAAAAACCAAGAAAATGCTCATTTGTAAATCTGTCAACAATTTATACATCAGAGATCCAAGCCTGTATTTGTTTTGCTATGTCTTTACACACCAACATTTTAACAAAGATGTTTTTGGACCTGAGAATTCAAATCACTTGAAAAGTTTTTGTTGAAATTTTCAACAAACCTATCTGCCCTGGCCATTGGGGTGCAGCTGGGTGGAATGTCATCCATAATGGAATAGTTGTGGGTTCAATGTCCAGTCAGGACACATTCCTATGTTGTGTGTTCATCTCTGGTCTAGTATGGGTGCCTATAGGAGCAAACTAATTGATGCTTCTCTCTCACATCAATGTTTCTCTGTTTCTTCCTCTCTCTCTAAAAAGCAATGAAAAAATATCCTGGAGTGAGGAAGAAGGAAGGAAAGAAGGAAGGGAGAAAGAGGGGCTGAGGGAGGAAGAAAAGAAGGAAGTGGGGAAGGAAATAGAATGAAAGAGAGAGAGAGAAAATGGAAGGAAGGAAGGAAGGAAAACCTATTCATAGGACTTCATAAAGAAGACCCAATAGAGATTAAAATTATTCATAAATCACTTGGTTCCAATATTAAATGTCTGGGTACTTCTACTAAACTTTATTCCTTCTCTTTTGTTTCACCATTATTTTATTCCCTTTCCTGAAGTCATTCATGGCAATTTTTGTTGGCCAACTTAGATTTTTTATTTCACAAAGAAGGGGACATCCAACACTCTCTTTAATTAAAAAAAAAAAACTGTATGATCTAACCTATAAGTGGAACCTAATCAACAAAACAAACAAGTAAGCAAAATATAACCAGAGACATTGAAATAAAGAACAAACTGACAGTAACCAGAGTGGAGGTAGTAGGGGATAATGGGGGGGAGGGGAAGGACTGTCAAGGAACATGGATAAAGGACACATGGACAAAACCAAAGTGGGTAGGATCAAGAGTGGGAAGTGGGGATGGATGGGGTGAGGGGGGAATGTGGGGAGGGTGGAGACAACTGTACTTGAACAATAAAAAAATCTATGAAGATTTTGAGGTTGCCATGAAACTGTGCCTTGAAGATCTCCAACACATGTAATTGATCAAGGTTCCCCTAACTGTTATACCCTGATATCCACCATGACATCTGTATCAAGGCTGCATTTGCCATAGGATGCTCCTAGCTCGTGACTATGTGAGGCACACAGTCCTGTTCCTGGGAAACAGATGCCTCTGATGGCCAACATCTGTTCAATGACTCCCCAGTTGCCTTGCTAAAACTCTCTTAGGCTGCTCAGTGGTCAAGGACACTCCCATCCAACCTTCCTTCCTTCTCCCTTTCACTTGTGGTTAGAATTAGATCATAGTATAATGACTCTTCCAGCTCCCTCTCCATTTTCTCTCATATAGACATTACTTTAATAAAATCCTCAAGGCATCCTGGGGTCTGTTTCTCAGAGAAGCCAAACTAATGCAGTTTGCTTTTTCATTCTTGGCCTTTTTCAATAAAGATATGAAGGCTGGGCCTTAGTATACAAATATAGGCTTCTTATTTTTGTCTAAATTTGGTTACAGTCTAGAGAAAACAGATGAAATCATTATAGTAGAGAACAGAAGACCTTATATCTTCTTTTAAGGCACAGATTACTTGTATACTAATCCTTGTTGTTCCCAAATTCACTAATTTCAAAGAGCTTTAAATCTTTAAATGGCAGAAATGGGAGTGGGAAAGGATTAAGATTGATGAGGAATATTAAAAGTCACTTACCAAAAATACAAGCAAGATAGCCATAAGTATTAAATTTTTATGAAGTAATATCTGACTATATGAAAAAGGGCTATTTCTCTTTTCTCAAAACTAATATAACAATTTTATCTTACAAGTGAATGAATTGGGCTGGAATGCCATGGAATCTTTTCTTGAACTCTCAGATTCATCAAACCACAAATAAGGTTTTAGTTGGAAATCTTCTAGACCTGTTCATTATCAGTGGGAACCATCATTGGTCAACCCATAGCCTTACTAAAAGTTTCTGGGGCCTTCATTCCAGTTCAGCCCAATCCTTATCCCAATCCTAGCAGACAAAGGAATAAGAAAAACCATCAATTCCCCTGAGAAGAATCAATGTGATTCTATCTGTAACAGCAAAAACCCTAGAACACTGTTCATCTGATAGCAGGGAGATCACTTTCTCTCTTCTTCCTTTATCCCCACTGGTTTTGGAAGTATTAGCAACTGATTCAGAACTTGCTAGTTGCCTAAACGTTTATTCCCCCCTTTCTTCTTACTAAAAAAAAAAAAAAAAAAAAAAAAAAGCTTGATATTGTTCACTGGATAATAAGTCCAGCTAAAATTACTACATTTTTTAGTCTCTCTTGCAGCTAGGGATGGTTGTGTGACATAGTTCTAGCCAATAAGATGTAATGAGAAGTTATTGGCTGGGGATTCTAGAAAACCTCTTTAAAAGGGAGTCAACTAAATGATGTTTCATTTGGAAAATGATGAACTGATGCTAAAATACATACAGCTTATATGATATTCAGTTAATATCACACCGAACAGTGGAAGATTAAAAATTTTTCCTCTAAGATCAGAAACAAGACAATTGTGCCCATTCTTACCACTTCAACATAGTCTTGGAAGTCCTAGCAAGACCAATTAGGCAAAACAAAGAAACAAAAGCATCTGAATCAGAAAAGAAGGAGTTAAATTATCATTATTTACAACTGATATGATCTTATAGATAGAAAATCTAAAGACAACCAAAAACAGTGTGACTAATAAACAAATTCAGTGAAGTTGCAGGTTATAAAATCAACATACAAAAATCAGTTGTGTTCCTATACAATAACAACAAAAAAATGGAAAAATAAAGAAAACTATTCTATTTACAATAGCATCAAAGACAATAAAATGCTTAGGAATAAATTTAACAAAGGAAGTGAAAAATAGACTGTGGAAGCTATGGGAATTTGAAGAAAACAAAAACAAATGGAAAGATATTCTATGTTTGTGGATCTGAAGAATTAATTGTTGAAATGTCCATAACATTCAAAACTGTGTATAGATTCAGTGTAATCCCTATCAAAATTCCAATGGCATTTTTCACAAAAATAGAAAAAACAATCTTAAAATTTGTACATACCACAGAACATCAACATCCTCATTTTAAAATATACTATAAAGCCATGGTAATCAATATAGTATCATCTAGGCCTAATAATGGATGCATAGATCAATAGAACAGTATAGATATCCCAGAAATAAACCCCACATATATGGCCAAATAACATTTGGCAAGGAAATTGAGAACTCCCTTGAGAGTTGAGAACTCAATGGGGGGGTGTTGGAAAATGGCAGCCAGGTAGGTGGGAGCAGAGTCCACTTTCCCCCGCATACAGGTGGATATCATAATGTTATACCAGCATATATGAAGGTTGAAGGTCAAAATTGTACAGGACATTGAAATACAGACTGGGGAGATTGCTTTGGGATGGTAAGGTCCATGGAACCACTGTGGGAACCAGGGCTGCTGCAAATCCAGCCCCGGTACCTCCTGAGCCTGCCACAGGATTCTTGGAAGACAGTCAGTGCAACGGTTCCCTCCCATGCCAAACAGGAAGGATAGAGTGGCATCAGGATAGACCTGGATGCTTGAAGTCACTGGGAGGAATAAAGATGAAGTAACAGACACACAGGGACAGTGTTCACCAACTGAGATTGTGGATGCCATCTGGGTCATTACCAGAGAAATTGGGGAGCTGGGCAACACCTGAAGAAGGGTGAAGAGTTGGACTGTGACAGTCCCTGAAATGGAGAGTCTCCGGTCTGGTTGGAAAGTTGGGATGTGTGAGAGGCAGGATGCTTGTTAGGAGTGGTAGGCTTGAACAGGAGGATTTTGTTCAAAAAAAAGTTTCTCGGTGCTTCTTTAGGGAACTCTTCTACAGCAGCCACCTCCACACCAGCCCCAAACACCCTGGAAGCCAACACAGGTGCAACCTCTGCCATACCCCCGCCACCATAGCAATGGTGTGCTCCCACCACTGAGGAGGCCTAGGCTTGCACACAGTCCCCAGTGCCACAGCAGCCACTCTCCCACCTCTTCCACCATGCCCCAGCCAAACTGCAGCCCCCACCACCTAGCTGAGAGTGCAGCCATGCATATGACCCCTGTCTCACTGGTGAAGGCCACCTGTCCACCACCACTGCTGCTGCAGCTGTTGCCCACAGTCATGGTGGCACCCCTATCCCCATGGCCAGACCAGACTGTCTTGCTAAGAGAAGGAGGAAGTACCTCCCGCAGAGGAGAGCAACAGGGCTCAGGGAGTTGGCAGCCCGCAGAAAGATTTGACTCAGTGGAGGACCTAAACTACACTGAAGAGATTTTGAGAGTGCCTAGGACCTAGGACAGCAAAGAGCAAAAAAGTGGTGTGTGAGTTGACCAAAATAAGTGCACATAAAGGGCAGCACATCTGGTGGTTTGAAGGAGCTGGCCTGGCACAGGACAGTGGGGGACTGGCAGTGAATGGAGGAACTGGGCTACAGGCTGGACAACTATTAAGAGTGAGGCCCAGACTCAGCCCCCATCCTCACAAAATCATAGGAAAGGAGAAAAGTGAATCCCAACTCCTGTAACCTGCTGCAGCCAAGAAGACAAGCAGAACTCATGTGGCAGGTTTAAAGTCAGTAGGAGGCTTTTCTTCCTTTCTTCCCCACCCTCCCCCCCAAGTGAGACAATAAGATTAGGAGCTGTGAAAGTACCAGAGTCAGACCCAAAGTGGAGTCACAGGGCTAATCCCAAAACTCAGACAAATGTCACTTTGCTATGCCAGGGAACTTGTATGTTATTGCTTATTTGTATTATTATTATTATTATTATTATTTCATTATTTATACTTCTTTTATTTTATTAGTATTTTTTATTTCTCTTCTTTCTGTTTAGTTTTCTTTGTTTAATTGCACTGTCTGGTTTTCCTTGTTCTCTCCTTCATAGAGTATTTTTAATTTTTCTTCTTTCACTTCATTTGTGTTCCAATAGCACAGTACTCTAGGTTGTGTACTTCTTATTCTTCTTATCCAGATCATATACTTTCTGTCATATGATTGTTGTTCCAGTATTATTGTAAATAATTGTTGTTCCACACAATTGTAAATACTACACAGCACCCCTCCCAGATCTTATCCTATTTCACTGTCTTCCAGAACATTATCACTGCTGTGTGTAACCCCAGTCTCTGTATTCTCTCACACACTATGCCTATTTTCTACCCCTTACTCTCACTATCTCTCATAATCTTATATCCCACAAGCTCACTGTTTTCTGGATTCAACTCACAAAACTCTCCCCTCTAACAAGAGTCTTATCTCTTTCCCATCCTTTCTAAAAAGTGGCTAGTTAGGTGAAATATCAAGGTTAACACTATACTTATACAAAGGATCTCTTGTCTCTTCTCTAAGGGTTGGTACTTTAAATCCCACAGAATACACTCCCACTGTCTTAATCCATTTTGCCTTCCCCCTCCAACTGATCACATAAAAGAGTAGGTGGGAGCTGTGAACACCAATATACATGATGGAAGAGAAAGCCCACCAACAAAGGAACCCCCAGCAGATAATAAAGAAAGATGGCAAAGGAGTGAGTGGAACTCACACTAACCTCCACACAGGACCAAACTGGAATCACAATTAAGTGGTAGAAAGATTACCCAGAACAAACAACTGAACAATAGGGAGACAGAAACCTGAAAACCTTGGATAGACAGAAGAACCAGTTTTAACACAACCTGTCCACACCTGCACAACAGCATATACAATGTAGTGGACGGAGTGACCTTCAGTCAACCAGCTGGAGGGAAGGACCCATCAAAGAAAGACCTAACAATCAAAATCCAAATACATCCAGAGAGCCAACATAAATGACAGCCCAAACCAACAAATTCAGGAGATCGAGACTGCACCACTTAATCTCCCAGGTCTCCTACCAGAGAAGTTCATACCACAAACCCAGGGCATCAGAACACATCAACTTAAGAAGCAGAAGCTAACAAGAAAAGTCTCAAAAATAATGGGTGGAAATAAACAAACCCCAAATGAAAGGAAAGGAGGAAGCCTCAGAAAGAATGCTAAATGAAACAGAGGAAAGTTGACTATCAGATATTGAGATCAAAGCAATGGTTATGAGGAAGCTCAATGACCTCATAGAGAATTACACAAAATTACAGGGAAACTACAATGAACTCACTGCAAATTATATCAACATGAGAAAGAACAGAAACTATCAACAAGGGCCAAGAGGAAATGAAGAACACAATTTCTGAATTGAAGAACATAGTAGAAGAAATCAAAAGCAGGCAAGATGAAGCAGAGAATTAAATAAGCAAGCTGGAGGACAAGGTAGAAGAAAACACCCAGTGAGATCAAGAAAAAGATAAGACAATCAGAAAGAAAGAAGAAATATTAAGGGAAGTGCAGGACAACATGAAACATAATAATATCCATATAATAGGGATACCAGAAGGAGAAGAAGAGCAAGGGAGGAAAAATTTGTCTGAAAAAGTAATAATGGAAAACATCCCTAATTTGATGAGGGAAAAAATGGCACAAATCCAGGAAAAACAGAGAGTCCCTATCAAGAGGAACCCAAAAAAGCCCACATCAAGACACATCATAATTAAAAGAGCAAAAATTCCAAGACAAAGAAAGAATCTTAAAGGCAGCAAGGGAAAAATAGAAGTAACATACAAGGGAGACCCAATAAGGCTAGAAGCTGACTTCTTGGGGGAAACGTTCCAAGCCAGAAGGATTGGCAAGGTATATGTCAAGTAATAAAAACCAAAGGCCTGAAACCAAGACTATCTTATCCAACAAGGTTCTCAATTAAAATGGAAGGTGAAATGAGTTTCCCAGACAAAAGAAATCTCAAAGAATATATCTCCTCCAAACTGGCACTGCAAGAGATGCTAAAAGGTATGCTTTAAGATAAAGAAAAATAGAGTGAGAGAGAGAACACAGGTACAAAGGAAGAAAGGTGGCAATAACTAAGTACATGTGAAAAATAACCTTAGGAGTAAGTGACTTAAATCCCCCAGTCACAAGACACAGAATAGCTGAATGAATAAGAAATCATGACTCATACATATGCTACCTATAAGAGACACATCTCAGAACAAAAGACATACAAAGACTGAAAGTGAAGGGCCGGAAACAAATATTCCAAGAAAATGGACAGGGAAAAAAACCCAGGGTAGCAATACTCACGTAAGACAAAATGAACTTCAAAACAAAGGCCATAAAAAGAGTCTCAGAAGGTGACTTCAAAATACTCAAGGGAAGAATCCATCAAGAAGAAATAAACATCGTAAATATATATGCACCCAACATAGGAGCACGTAAATACGTCAAGAAAATCTTGGAGGACTTCAAGAAAGATATTGACAGCTACACAATTATAGTAGGGGATTTTAATACCCCACTGTCAAAAATGCACAGATCTTCCAAACAAAATATCAACTAAGATATTGTGGCATTGAACAATACTCCAGATGAAATGGACTTAACTGATATATAGAGAGCCCTTCATCCCAAAGAAACTAAATGCACATTATTTTCAAATGCACATGGAACATTTTCAAAGATAGACCACATGATAGGACACAAAACAAGCCTCAACAAATTCAAGAAAATTGAAATTATACCAAGCATTTTCTCGGATAACAAGGAACTGAAACTAGAAACCAACCCCAAGGGGAAAAACCCAAAACACTCAAAATCACGGAGATTGAACAGCATTCAATTAAACAATGAATGGGTCAAGAATTAAATTAGGGAAGAAATAAAAAATTTTCTGGAAATAAACGAAAATGATCTCACAACAACCCAAAAGTTATGGGACACAGTGAAGGCAGTCTTGAGAGGAAAGTTCATAGCAATGCATGCCTACTTAAAAAAAATTTTTTTTCAAATAAACAACCTAGCCCTATATCTACAAGAACTTGAGGAACAACAACAAATCTGAGAGTGAATAGAATAAGAAAATAACCAAGATCAAACCAAAATTACATGATGTAAATGCTAAAAGAATAATTCAAATAATCAATAAATCCAGGAGCTGGTTCCTTGAAAAGATAAACAAAATTGACAATGCTTTAACCAGTCTCACAAAAAAAAAAAAAAAAATTAGGAGGACCCAAACAAACAAAATCAGAATGAAAGAGGAGAAATTACAACTCATACCAAAGCAATGCAAAGGAGTATAAGAAATTACAAGCAACAACTATATGAGAAGAAATTTGAAAACCTCAGTGAAATGGACAAATTTCAAGAAAAATGTAATCTTCCAAAACTTATTGAAGAAGATGCAAAAATCTTGAACATACCAAAAACAGCTCATGAAATTGAAGCAATAATCAAAAAACTCCCATTGCACAAAAGACCTGGACAGGATGGCTTCACAGGAGAATTTTTCAAGGCATTTCAGGAAGAGCTAACTTCTATTTCCACAGAGTATTCTGAAAAATCCAAGAAGATGGAAGATTCCCAAACTCTTTTTATAAAGCCAGCATCATCCTAATCCCAAAACCAGATAAAGACATAAAAAAGAGAAAACTTCAGACTAATATTGCTGATGAACATAGATGCTAAAATCCTCAACAAAATATTGGCAAACTGCATCCAGCAAAACATTAAAAAGATCATACACCATGATCAAGTGGTATTCATCCCAGGGATGCAAACTTGGCACAATATTTGCAAATCAACAAATGTAATATATCACATAAATAAAATGAAAGACAAAAATCATATGATCATATCAATAGATGTGGAAAAAGCATTTGATAAGGTAGAACACATGTTTATGATTAAAAAAATGCTCAACAAAGCTGGTTAGAGATAGCATTCCTTAGCATAATAAAGGCCAAAAATAAGAGACCTAAAGCCAACATCATACTCAATGGGCAAAAACTAAAAGCTTTCCCAATAAGATCAAGATCAAAACACGGATGTCTGCTTTCACCACTCCTATTCAATAGAGTATTGGAAGTCCTAGCCACAGCAATCGGACAAGAAAAAGAAATAAAAGTTATCCAAATTGGAAAGGAGGAAGGAAACTGTCATTGTTTTCAGATGACATGATAGTGTACATAGAAAATCCTATAGATTCCACCAAAAGACTGCTCGACTTAATAAGTGAATTTGGCAAAACAGTAGGATACAAAGTCAATATTCAGAAATCAAAGATATTTTTGTACACCAACAATGAAATATCACAAACAGAAATTGGGGGGAAAATCCTATTTGCATAGCAACAATGAAAACAAAGTACCTATGAATACACCTAACCAAGGTGGTAAAAGACCTGTACTCAGAAAACTACAAAACACAGAGGAAAGAAATTGAGCAAGACACAAACATATAAAAGCATGTACCCTGTTCATGGATTGGGAGAATTAACACCATCAAAATGTCCATACTACACAGAGAAATTTAGATTCAACACAATACTTATTGAAATACCAATGACATATTACACAAATTTACAACAAACATTTCAAGAATTTATATGGAACCATAATCAACCCTGAATACTTGCAGCAATTTTGAGAAAGAAGAACCAAGTAGGAGGGATCACAATACCTGATATCAAATTGTATTACAAGGCCACTGTATTTGAAAGAGCCTGGTACTGGCATAAGACGATGCACATAGACCAGTGGAACAGATCAGAGAGCTGAGAAATAAACTCAAATCTCTATGGTCAATTAATATTTACAAAGGGGCCAGAAGAATAAAATAGAGTAAAAATAGCTTCTTCAACAAATATTGTTGGGACATCTGGACAGCTACATGCAAAAAAAAAAAAAAAATGAAACTCGATCACCAACTTACACCATATACAAAAATAAAATCAAGGTGGATAAAATACTTAAATATAAGTTCTGATACCATGAAAGTCATAGAAGAAAAATCTCAGATATTCCATGCAACAATATTCTTACCAATTTGTCCCCTAGAGTAAGGGACATATGGGAAAGAATAAACAAATGGGACCTCATCAAAATAAAATGCTTCTGCATGGCTAGAGAAAACAGCATTAAAATGAAAAGAGAACCAACTGTATGGAAAAACATATTTGCTAATTATACCTGAGACAAGGATTTAATGTCCAAAATATATAAAGAACTCACATGATTCCACTCCAGGAAGATAAACAACCCAATTAATAAAAGGTAAAAGACCTAAACAGACACTTCTCTAAGGAGGACATACAGAGGGCCCAGACATATGAAAAGATTCTCAGCATCACTAGCTCTCAGAAAGATGCAAACTAAAGTCACAATGAGAAACAACTTTACACTGGTCAGAATGGCCATCACAAACAAATCAACAAACAAGTGTTGGGGGGGATGAGGACAAAAGGGAACACTAGTGCACTGTTGGTGAGAATGCAGCTTTATGCAGCCACTGTGGAAATCAGTATGGAATTTTCTCAGAAAACTAAAAATGGATCTGCATTTTGACCCAGGCATTCCACTGCTAGGATTATATCCTAGAAATCTTTGAAACACCAATCCAAAAGAACCTATGCACCCCAGTGTTCGTAGCAGCACAGTTTACAATAACCAAGTGCTGGAAGCAACCTAAGTACCCATCAGTAAATGATGGATCAAAAATCTATGGTACAAGATGGCAGCAAGATAGGCAGGAGCAGAGTGCACTTCCCCCTGCACAGGGATAAAACACCAAGCCAATCTGCTGAGGAACAGAGCGAACAGCCAACAGTATCCCAGCATATATGAAGTTTGAAGACCAAAAATTGTAGAGACATTGAAAAATGAGAAGGTAAGGAGAGTGCTTCAGGACAATAAAGTCCCTGGGACTAGTGCAGGGACTAGGGTGGCTGCAGCCCCAGACCCAGCAGCTGCTGGGTCTGCTGCAGGATTTTTGGGATAGAGCCAGGTCAACGATTCTCTCCCCTGCCAAACAAGGTTTGAGCAGCACCAGGAGGGGCCTGGTTGCTTGAGATTGCAGTGGGGAAATAAGGATGAAGTGGCAAGCACCAAGGGGCTGTGTGCACTCACTGAGACTGGATACCAGCTGGGGAGAGTTGGGCCATGACAGACCCTGACCTGTCAGTCCCCAGTCTGGTTGGAGAGTTGGGCTATATGAGAGGCCAGGCACCTGGAATGGCAGGCTTGGGCAAGAGAAATTTTTTAGAAAGAAAAAGACAGAAAGGAGGTACTCAGCAGCTGTTTGGGGAATTTTCCAGCAGCAGCCACCCCGTGCTCCTGCTCCCCTACCCCTGCACAGTTGAATCCCTAGGGAGAGTATGCACCCAAACCTGTGGGACAGGCAGCTGCCCATCTGGCCCCAGTACCAGAGGCCAATACTCATACTCACAGACCCAGGATGGAGTGCGCCTGACCCCGCCACCCAGAGGCACTTCACACCCAACCCCTGCACCCCCAGGGAAGCAGCAGAGGAGGGCACATCTGCATCAGCAGCCACAGGGTCATCCCTGCCCTGCAGGGCTGACTGGCTCTCTAAGAGGAAAGCAGAGATACCCCTGCAGAGAACTGCAGGGCTCAGGGAATCAGCAGTCCTCAGAAAGACTTAAACCAGTGGGAGGGCTGAACTATCCTGAAGAGTCCCTAGCATCAAGGACAACAAAGAGCGAGAAGGCAGTGTGTGAATTGCCCCTAACTGGTGCACCTCAAGGACAGTGCAACTGGTGGACTGAAGATGTAGGCATAGTATAGGTGTAGAAGGGCACTGGGGACCTGGCAGCAAACTGAGGAACTGGGCTGGAGATGAGGCAACTGGGGAGAGTGCAGCTCTGGAAAGCAGGAAAACAAAAATAATTCCCCTTCAGCCTGCTGCAGCCAGGAAGACCAGCAGAACTGGCTTGGCCAGTCTGAAGCCAGCAGGACACTCTTTTTTTTCTTAAGTAATTTTAATGTTTTTTTTTTCTTTAAACTCCTTCTTCCTTTCTTTTCTTCTTTTTATATATTCCTTCTTTCTTTCTTTCCATTTTTATTCCTTCTTTCTTCCTCCCTTTTTTTAATTCCCACAAGCAAGATAATAAAACCAGGAGCTGTGAAAAGACCAGAATTGGACCCAAAGAAGGGTTATCCCAACAGCTGAGACAGTGAGACAAATTTCACATTGCTACTACAGAGAACTTGCAAGTTACTATATATTTGTATTATTATTTTTAAATATAATTTATTGATTATGCTATTACAGATGCCTTATTCCCCCCTTCACTTCCTGCCAACTTGCACACCCCCTCCCACCCACATTCCCCCACTTTAGTTAATGTCCATGGGTTGTATATATCAGTTCTTTGGTTTCTGTATTTTCTATACTATTCTTACCATCCCCCTGTCTATTTTCTACCTACCATCTATGCTACTTATTCTCTTTACCTTTTCCCCCTCTCTCCTCCTTCCACTCTCTTTTTGCTAACCCTCCATGTGATCTCCATTTCTGTGGTTCTGTTCCTGTTCTAGGTGTTTGCTTAGTTTGCTTTTGTTTTAGGTGTGTTTGTTAATAAGTGCAAATTTGCTGTCATTATACTGTTCATATTTTTTTATCTTCTTCTTAGATAAATCCCTTTAACATTTCATATAATAAGGGCTCGGTGATGATGAACTCCTTGAACTTGACCTTATCTGAGAAGTACTTTATCTTCCCTTCCATTCTAAATGACAGCTTTGCTGGATAGAACAATCTTGGAATTAGGTCCTTGAGTTTCATGACTTGGAATACTTGTTTCCAGCCCCTTCTTGCCTGGAAGGTCTCTTTTGAGAAATCAACTGACAGTCTAATGGGAACTCCCTTGTAGGTAACTCTTCTTTTCTCTTGCTGCTTCTAGGATTCTCTCCCTCATTTTAATCTTGGCTAATGTAATTATGATGTGCCTTGGTGTGTTCCTCCTTGGGTTCACCTTCTTTGGGACTCTCTGAGCTTCCTGGACTTCCTGGAAGTCTATTTCCTTTGCCAGATTGGGGAAGTTCTCCTTTATTATTTGTTCAAATAAGTTTTCCACTTGTTGCTCTTCCTCTTCCCCTTCTGGTACCCCTATAATT
>PVKU01013840.1:0-26372 GCA_004027475.1 Anoura caudifer
CAGGAATCTGTATTTCTACCATAGTGATTCTGATGTAGCCAGTCTGGCCTTCAAACTCCTCTAGTTGGAATCTGAGCAAGGCTGGCGGCCAGGACATCTCCCAGTCTCACGGTGCTTGAGAAGATATCGTCAAGGACATCCTGCACTTTATAGTGTCCTCCTACTGCCCTTCCATTCTGGTGGTGATTCCAGAGGAGAGTCAGATTTGCTTCCACAACCCTCAGCATTGTCAACACATGATTTCGTTGAGCCTACCCAGCTACCCTTCCCCTAAGCTTTATTTTTTCATGAGGAATATCACAACTCTGGGTAGTTGTTGGATTTGCTTTTTCACATAGCTTGCAAAGGTCAGACTAAATTTATAAGCCTAAAATCTTAAATTTCTAACATGTTCTCTTCTCATTGTTTGAATGGGGAGGGATCTTGTTAGTGAGCTCATAGCAGAAGTGTTATTAGGTGGAAGGGCATGGAAAAGGGGAAGTTTCCCATTCAGGGAATGCCAGTCTGGTGGATGGCCCTTCGTTCTGCCCACATACTTGGGTGGGTGTTTGTGTGCAGGCGGCTGGTCCTCAAAGGTGGTATGTGAACATAGCCAATGCCCGTCCTTTCTGACACTGTGACCTCTATACTTAGCCTTGTCACCAATTGGCCAGGCCTCAGGCTCACCACCAGCTGGTACTGGCCCTTGTGCCGCTGCAGCAGTTCCTCATAGGCCAGGGAAAAAGTCACCTCTTTGCCTGGTGCCAGGCTGGTGGAGATGCAGAACTTTTCTGATTCCTGGTCCCTGGACATAAAAGGGAGGAGGGTGGGAAGTGTTTGGGATGTAATGAAGGGGAAGGGAGCTGTTACACGACCTAGTTCTGCCCATCCCCAACCTGGCCCCAGAAGACCTGACAAGTCTTCTAGTTTTACTAAGTCCTTTGCCCACAGTTAGTCATCCACTCATTAATCTTTCTCTCTCCCTTATTCATCCTCATAAATATTCTTCCTGAGAAATTATATCACAGGAATTCTATCATAAGAAAACTCTGTCAGTGAAAATATGAATCTAGAGTAGAACATAAGGGGCTAATGATTTGTTGTTTTGCAAAAAGAGTTTTCAATTTATACAGTATGCTCTTCTCCTTCAAATAGCCCCTTACACCTACCCCTCCCTAATGCTTTAGACTAAATGTGTCTCAATATGCAACAGTCAAACCTAATATTTACATCCTCAATGAAACTTTTTGGGAAGCAGGATGAATCATTGAAGGAAGAGAATACATTTCTGCCAGCAGAATGGAACTCAGTTAGGAAACAGGATTTGCTTTAGAAAAATTTCACTTGAACATAACCTTACCGGAAGGTGCCAATTCTTAAACAAGCCACATCCTGCTGGCAGAAGGAAAGTGGAAATGAGGAAGTAAACACCTGCTTATTGAACATTACTCTCTTACAGGCTTTGATATTCATTAATGTACATTATCTTCATGTAATCCTATGAAGTAGAGATCACTGTTCCCACTTTATAGAAGTAGAAACAGAGACCCAGAAAGAACATGTATAAGCCCCTGATCACACAGCTAAGATGAACTTGCCATGCTTCAGATTAGATGGAGCCTTACCTGATGCCTACATGAGCAGCTGTCTTTCCCTGCTGATGGGCTTCCTCATAGATTTTCTTTGCCCGGTGCTTTTCTCTGACTTTTGCAATGTAGACTTTATTGTTGATTGTCCTGATGGAGCAGGAAAGAAGGACAGAGGCAGAGAAATGAAAAAAGAGCAGGTGTAGACATAGAGAGGAAAATAAACACATAAGGGAGATAAAGGAGGAGGATAGAGGATGGAGAGGGAAAAGGACAAAATAGTACCATAAAGCAGGAATGAGAGAAGAGAGGAGAGGCAAGGGAGATAAAACCAGGTGAAGCAGTTATCAATATTTCTGTTTGTCATATGAGGAAATAGAAATTACACAGTTGGCAAGTGGTGGACCTGGTGTTAGGACTTTATGTTTCTCAAAGTATTGAATGAATTCCATGTTTTGGCACATAAAATAATTTTAGGAGGGACACAACCGAATGCTTTTATTATAAGTGTTACATATTTGCTGTGATGTATATTAAACATAAGTAGCACTTTGAACCTATGAGCACACAGATATTGTTGCTTAGGGTAAGACTAATTTAAATAATACTAAAAAAGTTGTATCTGTTTAAAGAAAATATATTAACTACAAGGACTTTCACAGCCAAGATAGAGGCATAGGTAGATACACTTTGCCTCCTCACACAACCAAAAGAAGAACAACAACAAATTTAAAAACAAAAAATAACCAGAACTGCCAGAAAATTGAACTGTATGGAAGCCCAACAACCAAGGAGTTAAAGAAGAAACATTCACCCAGACTGGTAGGAGGGGCAGAGACAGGCAGCTGGGGAGGAGAGGACTCACAGCAAGGTGCTGGAAGGATCGGGGCAGGTGAGGCAGTTGGCAGACCAGGGAAGGTGGTGGCTGGTGGACTGGGAGGTCCCACATTTGCATGCGGATAAACCAGGAGGAACAACTGGGGAGTGAGACAGACTGCACAACACAGGGTTCCAGCACGCAGAAATAAAGCCTTAAAACCTCTGACTATAAATACCTGTGGGAGTTGGGGAGGCAGTGGGAGAAACTCCCAGCCTCACAGAAGACTTTGTTGGAGAGACCTACAGGGTCCTAGAATGTACACAAACCCACTCTCCTAGGAATCAGCACCAGAAGGGCCCAATTTGCTTGTGGGTACTGAGGGAAGTGACTGAAAGTCAGCAGAGAGCCGAGCAAGTGGCATTATTCCCTCTTGGAACACTCCCCCACATATAGCACCACACCGCAGCCACCTGGCTTGCCATGCCCTAGTGAATACCTAAGGCTCCACCCCTTACTACGTAACTGGCTTGCCCAGACAAAAAAAAATATGGCCCCAAATGGAACTCAACTTTAATCTGTTGATCAAAGCTCCTAAAATAGAACTAAGTGATGACAAGAGCCAACCAATCAGATGCAGAGTTCAAAACATTGGTAATCAGGATGCTCACAGAATTAGTTGAATATGGTTGCATAATAGAGGAAAAAGTGAAGGCTATGCAGAGTGAAATCAAGGAAAATGTACAGGGAACCGACAGTGACAGGAAGGAAACTGGGACTCAAATCAATGGTTTGCACCAGAAGGAAGAAATAAACATTCAAATAGAACAGAATGAAGAAGTAAGAATTCCAAAAAAAAAAAAAAAAACAAGGAGAGGCTTAGGAAACTAAGTCTCTGGGACAACTTTAAATGTTCCAACATCTGATTCATAGGGGTTTCAGAAGAAGAAGAAGAAAGGCAAGAAATTGAAAACTTATTTGAAAAAATAATGGAGAACTTCCCTAATCTGGCAAAGGAAATATACTTCCAGGAAGTCCAGGAAGCTCAGAGTCCCAAGGAAGTGAGACCCAAGGAAGAACACACCAAGGCACATCATAATTACACTAGCCAAGATTAAAGATAAGGAGAGAATCTTAAAAGCAGAAAGAGAAAAGGAGACAGTTACCTACAAAGGAATGCCCATAAGACTATCACCTAATTTCTCAAAAGAAAACTTGCAGGCAAGAAGGGGCTGGAAAGAAGTATTTGAAGTCATGAAAGGCAAGGACGTACACAGATTACTCTATCCAGCAAAGCTATCATTTAGAATGGAAGGACAGATAAAGTGCTTCCCAGATAAGTTTAAGTTAAAGCAGTTCATCATCACCAAGCCCTTATTATATGAAATGTTAGAGGGACTTGTCGAAGAAGAAGATCAGAAGTATGAACAGCAAAATGGCAACAAACTCAGAACTATCAACAACTGAACCTAAAAACAAAAACAAAACAAACTAAGCAAACAGCTAGAACAGGAACAGAATCACAGAAATGGAGATCACATGGAGGGTTATCAGCAGAGAGAGGGAGGGGAAGGATGGGGGGAAAAGTACAGGGAATAAGAAGCATAAGTGGTAAGTATAAAATAGACAGGGCGACGTTAAGAATAGTATGGGAAATGGAGAAGCTAAAGAACTTATGTGTACAACCCATGGGCATGAACTTAGGTGGGGGGATGCCTGTGGGAGGATGGGTGCAGGGTGGGAAAAATGTGACAACTGTAATAGCATAATCAATAAAATATATTTTAAAAAAGAAATATATATTAAGTACAAGTGGTAAAATTTGTGAAAGCAGAATGCAAATTGCTGCAAAATTATCTGGGCTTGACTAGGGAGGGATCCTTGACCTTGAGAAGCTTGGAGACTGATGGAATACTAATGGACTTATTTACCCCTGTTTTTCCCACTGCTGTAAGGAAAGTAATGAAGTGTAAAGGACTTCGAAGAATGGAGAGAGCACTTTTGCTCAAGTCTTCAAGAAAGGACCATGGAGTATGTGGCCTTGGGGCTGGGCCTGAAAAACAGGGAGGTTTTGGATAAATGATCTTCATGGTCCTTGCCTTCTCAGTCTCCTACATTGGCTCCTTCTCTTCCTCTATTCTTGACCTTCCCTTCTCTTCCTCTCCTCTCCCTTTTCCTTCCTCTGTTCTTTCTATAGTCACTCCCTAGGTGAGGTCATCTAGCCCCATAGCTTTAAATATTATTCATACACGGATTATTCCTGAATCTATATATCTCAAGTGTGGACCTGTCCCTCAAACTCTACTGTATATGCAATTGCTTACTTAGTATCTTCACTAGAGTCTGCAACAACCACCTAAAGCTTAACATATCAAAAACAGTTCTTGGTATCTCCTCCACCTCTCCAATTTGCTCCTCCGCTCATTTTCCTTATCTTAGGATATAGTTGTTCAGTTGAAAATCTTAGAGTCATGCTTGACTCCCCTCTTCCTCTCACACTCCACATCTAATCCATCAGGGAATTTTGGCTCTATCTTTAGATACATTCACAATCTGCCTACTTCCCTCCACTCCCACAATTGCTACCCTGGTCCAAATTATCAACATCTTTTGCTTGGATAAACACAATAGCTTACTAACTGACCTCCTTCTTTAAAGCATTGCCACCTTATTATCTATTATTTTCATAGCAGTAAGAGAGATTCTATTACATCCTAAGTTGGTGTCCCTTTTTTGCTTAAAACTCTCTGTGGCTCCCATCTCAACTCAGACTAAAAACCAAAGTCCTCACAAGGGCTCCCATGGCCCTATAGTCTGGCTGGCTCATTGTCACTTCTTTAACCCCATCTCTTCCTACACTTTCCCCATTCATTCTGTGGCAGCCATCCTGGCCTCTGCTTTTTCGTGTATTTGTTCAGCACACTTTGGTCTCAGAGCCTTTTCAATTATAGTTCCCTTTGCCTGGAACACTGTTCCTCCAGATCTTTGTAAGTCTTATACCCTCTCTTCTTTCAGGTCTTTGTTCAAATGTCATTTCCTCAGAGACACCCTTGATCACTCTAAAATAACACCTTCCTACTTACTCTCTATTTCCCTTGCTCTACTTTCTATTTCTTTGTAGCACTTCTCATCCACAAACTGGCTTGTACTTCCTCGTTTATTTTTTTCCTTGGCTCTTTTCTCCACTCGACTGTGAGCTTCTTGACAGCAGGGATTTTGTTTGTCTTATTTGCTGCTGTATTCCCAGGGCCTAGAATATGGCTTTGCACACAGCAGGCATTCAACAATTACTTGTGGAATGGATATTCCAGACAGACAGCAGGAAAACACAGAATGTGTTTCAGGGAACAGCAAGTAAGTTAGTCAGATTTGGTTAGAGCAGAGAGGCAGGGAAAGGAGGTATGCAGAGAAGTTTGGAGTTGTTAGGTAGGACTAGAGAATAAAGGGCTTTGAACATGAGACTCAATAAACTCATATGGCAGTGAAAACTTTTGCTATGGAGAATGAAAGTCATGTATAAATCTTGAAAAGTAGAGGGTTGGGTCAAAGCTAACATTTAAGTGATAGAGAGCTCAGTGTCCTAGAGAACATCAGTGCTATTCTGCACAAGGCAGAACAACAGTATCTATTTTTACAAATGGAGGAACTGAGGCACATGTATTGAGGGGGTGAGGAGGGAGGAAATTATTTGATCAAAGCAGCAGCTTCTGGTTACACTTGAGGTGGATATGTGGAGACCACTCAGGCGGGAGGTGTTTCTAGGCAGCTGAAAGAGACCAGTGGCTGGGCTAGTGTGGGGGTGGGCAGAGCTGGCACTGCCCCAAAGTCTCCTCGGGGGTGTGGGGGTGTAGGGTGGAGCTGGTCTGGCAGCAACACACTGGGGTCTCTGTGTGTGTGTTGCCTCCAGCCAGCATACTTTCCACAGAGTCTGCCCAAGAACATTTCCTCCAGCCTGCTTTGCTTAATTTAAAAATGTTTTTTTTTCTTTTGGTGTTTTTTCTACTGAAGCAAAAATCCAAATTCTGCCTGATTCCTTGGCCCTTGCATCATTTGACCAACCAGCTTTCTGGTTAGCCTCCATATTCCAAACTTGTTTGACTTTGGTCCCCCTAGGTTCCCCACATGCAGTGATTCTGATCTCTTCAAATCTTACCCACATGAAAATCCTGCTTCATGGAAGCCCTCCTTGATTACCCCATATCTCTCCTCTGAACTTCCTTCCCAGGAGCATACCTCTCACCTCCAACCAACCTATCCTTTCTCCAGGGTAGTGCCATCTGCCTATCAAGGCCAGGAGGTTTCTGATGACAATGCCCAGGCCCCAGGTCTGCTGTTGAGGCTCACAGGCTGTTTACTGTACAAGGCTACCCCTCACTCTCTGGTGAGGAAGTCTGAGCAAAGCTTGAAACTATGCCTGTGCCAGCCTCACTCATCTGCCAAATATTAGTCCCTTTCCCCAAAGCCAGGCACATTTTTCTAACTCACACTAAGGTGCTACATGGGCCAGTAAGGCCCTCCCACCCCACTCAGTTTCCCTTTATCTGCTCCTCCTCCCACATTTACTGTCTCAAGGAAGTCACTGTCATTTACCAGGTCAGTCAAGCTGAAATCAGTTTACTTACTACTCATATACACTAAATTCTTTCTTCCCTGTTACGGTATCTCAAATCCCATTGCCAGTGCACTGCTCCAGCCCTTAACACCCCTCATGGGACCGCTACCCTGGGTCCCTTACTGAGTTCCCTGCTTCCCGGCTGGCCCCACAAGTCTGCCCCCACTTCATTATCATCACTCCTTGCTTAAAACTTTGCTATGTCTCCTCATTATTGGCCACTGTTATTTCTAAAGTGGAGTATTCATGCTCCATGGGGTACTGGGGACAAATCATAAGGGTGTGGGAAAGGAATAACATTCTATTTATAGTGCTTTTCTTCCTTATCCTTTGTTTATACTTTTGTATATGCTTTATAATAAACCTAATATATTTGCTGAGTAGCATATTTCTATAATTTATAAATTAATAAATATATATATTTGGGGAGTACATGATCGACTGTTTCCTAACGGGTGTCCAAACACAAGATGGTTTGGAGACCATCAAGCAATGGTTACGTACTTGGTTTGGCATTGGAAGCCCTGCCCCACCTAGTCTTTCCTTACCTTTCCAGTCTCATTTCTGGCCTCTCTGATCCCAGCTTGTGCCCTACACTCCAGTGACACTGAGGTACTTTCAGTTCCTGTAATGAGGGAACATTTGCCTCTGTACTCCTTTTGCCCACATTCTACAGCACTGCCCTAGCCCTGCTTGCTTGGTGAATATCTCATATTTCAAACCTCATTTTAGCTGTCACCTTTATGAGGCTTTCTCTGACTTCCTAGGTGTGGGGAACTGACCACTGTATCCTGATAGTCCTCACCATTCCTACTATCTTGTATTCACACTTCTCTTTATCCCAAGCATACTTTATTAAAATTATCTGCTTCCTTTTTCACAACCCCTGTTAAACCATGTAGTCTTTGGGAGCAGGGACCATGTGCAATTTATCTTCCTCTTTCCATAGTACCCAGTCAGTGTACGTCACACAACCAGCATTGGTAAGTGTTTGTTAAAAAAAATCAGGCTAAAATTATCAAGAACTTATTATGTGCTCAGCACTGATTTTAGCATTCATTTTCACATATTAACTCATTTAATTCTTGCAGGTGGGTTCTAATTTTATTCTCATTTTACCAATGTGTAAAATGAGACTCTAAGTAAAGTAACTAGTCCTGAGTCACATAGATGGCAGAACCAGGATTCAAACTCAAGAAGTCTGATCTCACAGTGTGTACTCTTCATCACTGTGCTCTGCTAAAAAAACAAATAAAAGAATGAACGAATGTATGCATGAATAAATGAAGCAGTGACTTTGGAAGCAGACTTACATAGTAAAATTGGAGATAAAGGCGAGACGAGGCAGGTCCAGGTCAAAGATGGCTTCATGGGCCTCAGCATGTGGATTGAACAGGACAGAGGTGACCAAAGTGTGGGCATAGCGAGAAATCACAGTAGAACGCAAGGAATAACTTGTCATCAACAGCTGGGAGAGAAGGCAGGAAAGTGGGTTAGATAGACTCTGTCCTTGGCCTAGATAGATTAGTACTTGGGAATCTTAGACTTCTGGACAGGCCTTGGGGTAATAGTGGAGAAACTGAAGTCTAGAGAGGGAAAACAAATCTCTGTCATCCATTTCATGGATTTTCCTAAGTGAGCTTTACCAAGTCTCAGACCAAAGACTCACAGAAGATCACAAATGAAGGGACCTTTGAATAAGTGTGTCTCCAACTTTAATGTACACATACATCTTCTAGAGATCTTGTTAATATGCAGGTTCTCATTCAGCAATTCTGGAGTGGGGCCTGGGATTCTTCAATGCCTTTCTAAAAAGCTCCCAGGTGATGCTAATACTGTTGGTCGACAGATTTTGCTTTGAGTAGCAAGGCTTTAGAATGTAACAGAATAGCTGTCATTCATTGAGCCACACTCTATGCAAGGCACTGTGATTACATATATATGCATATTAGTGTGTGTGTGTGTGTGTGTGTGTGTGTGTGTGTGTGTGTGTATCAAGCTTCCTGTTTAAGATCTCAGGTGTAAGGAATTGCACTTGATAAGTGCAATTATACACCAAAAGCATAATGAGCATTTGGCATCCATAATCTTATTTAATCCCCACATTGGCTCTATGAGCTAGATACTATTATTGTCCATATTTTATGGATGTGTTCACTGGGCCCACACATAACACATACCTAGTTTATTCTCAGTATGGGGCAGTGGGAAATGAGGGCATTTGGGATCAAATGCTGGTTCTGCCACTTCCTGTGTCCTAACCTCTAAGCATCTATTTCCTCCTCTATGTGATGGGGTTAATCAAACCTACTTCACAGGGATGCTGTCAGGACTAAATTAAATCATAACTCTAAAGTTTCTAATGCAGCACCTGACATATGCTCAGCGAATAGTATTTTCTCTGGTCCTAGATTATCAGTCATGGGTCTGAGGAAACAGACTGAATAACCTTCTCCCATCCCACCCCCGAGGAGCAAAATTTCTCACAAATCCCATAGCTTTGTTCCCTCATCCCCAAACTAACCTTTGTGCTTGATGAGGGTGGGGCAGGAGGTCCCTGGTATGTCAGTTCAAGGAGAATAGTCAGAAAAAAGCTGACACAGATGAGGCACCTCCACCCAGACATGATGATACCTCTGGCCTGGGTCAGTTGTTCACGTCCAGAAGGTCTGAACCCAATCCCCAAACTCTTGCTCTTTTAAACCTCCAGGTATCCCTTCTCTTGAGAGGGAGGGACTATCCTGAAGTGTGGGGAAGTCTCTGAATGTAGCATTGAGGCCCACACAAGCCAGGATTGTCTAGGAGCTGGGGCTGGCATCTTGCCTGGAGAGGGGCCAGTTCTATGCCTCCCTTTTTCCCTCATCCAGCTCTAAGCTGAATGGAAACTAAACATACTGGAGTGCTGGATCTGTCTGTTTGCTATGTTGGCTCAGGGTGGGTTTTTTTTTTCCTATAAACATCCACAGGAGCCCAGTAACTGAGGCCAAAGAAAGGTCACTTAGCATTGATCATTTTTAAAAGGTAGCAGGTATAAGAGAGGGCTTGGTGAGGCAAGGCCCCAATCCTGATCCTTCCTGGTGCTGACTTTAACCTTGAGACAGGAGGGACTTAGGGTGTCATAAAAATTTGGGGTCCCACAGGCATGAGACTTACAGTCTCCAGAATAGTTAGAGGCCAAGATGAGCTAGGGCAAGACTGGGAATATAACAGAGTGGTTCAAAATAGACGTACTGCATTCAGACCATCTGGATTTGAATCTCAGTTCTGTCACTTACTGACTGTAATATTGAGGTAATTAACTGCCTTGTAGCCCCAGTTTCCTCATCTACAAAATGAGGATAATAATAGCACCTACTTCATAAAGTTGTTACAAAGATCAAATGCTTTGCATATGGTAAGTGTTCAGTAAATATCAGCTGCTAGGACTAGAGTGGGATGAGACCAGATTGAGATCAAAAGTGTGGGAATCTCCCTGTCCTTCTAGAGACATAGGTGAGGGAGAGGTAGGGTAATGCCAAGTTGATAGGTATTAGTCTGTCTGTGGGAACAAGGGGATGCTCTGAACTGTGTCTGCAGGTACTGTGGAGGACAACAGTGTGGAATGGAGCTGAGAAAGTGGAAATTACTTGAAGTTCTGCACACAGGACATCAGTGTCAGTCAGAACCTTTATCTCTCTGCCCTTTCCACCCACATAGAGCACATGCAGCCACAGCAGTTACTTCCAGGCAAATCTCAACTAACATTTTACAAACTGCATAGGGAACACTCTGACTTGTTCTATGGCATTTGGTACCACAGAACAAAGCCTTCTCATTCTGGTATTTGTGTGACCCATAATCTATTATTTGCCACGTCTCTGATGTCCACACTAGATTTTCTGTCAGAATTTTCTCATGGGGGAGAGCCCTAGTGAGAAAATAGCCTTGATTATACAACAAAAGAGAAACTTACATGGGCTACCTTTTCCCTTAACTAGGAATGGATACTTGGATAACCAAGAATCCTCAGGAAAATTAAAGGAACCTGCAGCATGACTAAAACAAACAAATAGAATAACCTCAGGGCAATCTTAGAATTTTGAAAACAAAAGAGAATTTCAGAAAAAAAGATATTCTCAACAAAATCAAGAAGATATAACATGAATGAAACAAGAACTAGATGCCACAAAATGACTACAATTAGAGAAAAGAAAGACTCCTTAGAAATGGAAAAGAACTGCTGAAATTTAAAACAAAACAAAACAAAAAAACCAGAAGGCCTGGGAAGTAAAATTAAGAAAATTTCCTAGAATGTAGAGCAAAACCCACAGAAACACAAAGAACAAGATAACATTTAAGAGATAGAGATTAATCCAGCAGGCTCAACATCTGAATAATAGGAGTTCTAGAAGAGAGAAGAGAAAAAAGGATAATTTTGTCAAAATCATATTAGAATTTAATTTTCCAAACTAAAGAAGGATCTCCAGATCAAGTGCCCAGAACAGCAAACCCGGGAAACAGTGGTTCCAACCCAAGCAATTACTATTGCAGCAGCCTCCTCACTGATCTTGCTTTCTCCCCTTTGTCGTCCTCCCCTCCACCCCTGGACAGTATATTTTCACAACAGCAAGAGGGAGCCCTTAAAAACCCAAGTCATATCCTCTCCCACTTGTACTCAAAACCCTCCTGTGACTGTATTCCCTATGCAGTACTTTATACTCCTTGACTATTCTGTAATTACCAATATGTATTTCTCAGTCCCTTCACCTTTTTCACCCAGTCCCCCACCCCTTTTCCCCTCTGTCAATGATCAGTCTGTTCTCTGTTTCTATGACTCTGTTTCTGTTTTGTTTGTCCATTTATATTTTTCTTTAGGTTCCACTTATAAATGAAATCATAAGCTATGTATGGTACCAGGTGGGTACTGAAAATATCGGGGGGACACTTTGTAAATTATATGATTGTCTAAACACTATACTGTACACCTGAAACTAATACAAAATAATATTGAATGTAAACTGTTCTTTAAAAAAAAACCCCTCCTGTGGAATCCACTGTGGTTTACAGAGCCCTATAGGCTTAGGCCCCCATTACCTATCTGACCTCATTTCCTATTACTTCCTTCCCTGCCTTCCTCCACCACTCTAATAACCCTGACCTTTATATTCTTCAAAAATGACAGGCATGAGAAAAACAAAAACAAAAACCCACCAGACTCAGTCCTGCTCCAGGGCCTTCTCACTGACTGTTCTTTCTGGAATGTTCTTTCCCTACGCTTGCTCTCTCACCTTTTCAGACAGTCTTTCTATAAGCAACCTATTTAAAACTGCAGTAACTCCCCATCATTTCTGGCACTCCTCATCCCTTTTACACTGATTTATTTTATTCCACAGCATTTATCATATTTTAACTTATTATATATTTATGTATTTATCTGATTTTTCTCTCTCTCTCTCCCTAGAATATCAGCTTCATGGGGGCAAGGATGTCTGTCTTCTTCACTGATGTATCCTTATCTTCTAAAACACTGCCTTGGACCATAGCACACATTCAATAGATATTTGTTAAATGAATGAACACAATGCAGGCCAATAATTCAATAAAAAAGAAAGACTATTAGAAACTCTCTCTCTCCCTCTCTCCCTCTCTCCCTCCTGCTCTCCCTCTCTCTTGCTCTGCAACTGTTTAAGAAATAATGGCCCAAATATAAAGCAAAATAAAATATAAAATGATTATAAGCACCTGTTGGAGTATAATTGAGATTCCGTGTGACCTTGATGGTGGAAACATTCTTTTTTGAGAGGCCCAAAGATTGTGACATTGGACTTGAAGTGAAGGAAGTGTATTTCTGGCTCACCACTTGGTTGGGTATTGAAAAATATTTAGACAGTCATGATAATGTAGGTGCTGTTTATTGGTTTTCAGGTTTTAGAGTCAACCTGGAGGACAAAGCAAGGAAGGCGTAGTTGTGGCTACAGAACAGAATACAAATGTTAATAACTTGGACCATGTAAAGAAAAGATGAAAGTGACAATGTAGGTCATTGAATGGACATGGGGGCATAGTGGCCCTGATATCTTTGTCTTAAAAAGTGGGCAGTCTACATTATCTGTCAAAAATGCTTAGATTAGACCTGGCTGGTGCGGCTCAGTGGATTGAGTGCCGGCCTGCAAACCAAAGTGTTGCCGGTTTGATTCCCAGTCAGAGCACATGCCAGGGTTGTGGGCCAGGTCCCCAGTGGTGGCTAGTGAGAGGCAACCAATCCATGTTTCTCTTTGCACCTCGATGTTTCTTTCCCTCTCTTTTTCCCTCCCTTCCCCTCTCTCAGAAAATAAATAAACAAAATCTTTAAAAAATGGATAGAATAAAGAATGGAGATTTGAGTATATTTTTTAAGTTACAAAATTAATCAAGAACAAAAAAATAACTATTAATGTTAAACACAGCAGTGGAGTGAAGGGAAAAGTGAGGCAGTGTACATAAACAAAATCCTCCTTGCCATACTGGGGAATCAAGAAGATATTGTCGGAAATTTATAAAGCAAGAAACAGAATATATACATGTTATCTAGAGTTGTGAAGGGAACAACCAGAGGAACTGAAAACAAAAACTGTTACAAGTTTGTTTTCAGGGAGTGGAATGGAGAAGGGGAGGGTCAAGGCAGGGGACTTCTGGTTTTTATTATAGGCTCTTCTGCCCAGTTTGATTTGTTTCCATGTATACATATTACTTTAATAAAGATAAAATCTATCTAAAAATATTTTATTTATTTTATTTTTAGAGAGGGGAAGGGGGAAAGAAAGAGAGGGAGAGAAACGTCAATGTGTGGTTTCCTCTTGCGTGCCTCCTACTGGGGACCTGGCCCACAACCCAGGCATGTGCCCTGACTGGGAATTGAAGTGGTGACCCTTTGGTTCTCAGGCCAGCACTCAATCCACTGTGCCACACCAGCCAGGGCCTAATAAAGATAAAATCTTTAAAAATTATGTTTATCTCACCAAAACAAAATAATTATATTATGACTTTATAACAATATCAAAATTGGTTTCTGGATATCCAGTTAGACTTGTCTCCACAGAAGAAATTCATACTGCACTGCATCTCATATATGTTTATGGAAAGGGTTGGAAAGGATATTCTGGGATTTAAAACATTACAGGTAGTAGAGGGTAGTGGTGAAGGCTCTGGTATTTGGCATCGTGCTGATTAGGGTTCAAGTCATCTCTGTTATTCACTAGTTGCTTTGCTATGGGCAAGTTACCTTCCTTAAGCCCAATTCTGTGTTCTGTAAAATGATGCTAATATTCATATAGTGGAAATGTAAGCCCCTCAAGAGCAAGGGCCACCTCTGCAGAGGTGCCTAATATGTACTTGGTGCTCAATGTTTGTTGAGTAGCTTGAACCTGTCTCACAAATGTGTGCTGAGGAACAACTCAATGGGCAAAGAGCAGGGGGAGCCCCAGCTGGTGTGGCTCAGTGGATTGAACGCCAGCCTGCAAACCAAAGGGTCGCCAGTTTGATTCCCGGTCAGGGCACATACCTGGGTTGTGGGCCAGGTCCCCAGTAGGGGGCAAGCGAGAAGCAACCATACATCAATGTTTCTCTCTCTCTCTCCTTCGCTTCCTCTCTCTAAAAATACATAAATAAAATCTTTTTAAAAAAGGAGCAGGGTGAGAGGGAGTGTTAGTCCAAAAGTATGTGGATGGTTTTCTTATCTATGGGAAATGTGCATTTAGTTTAACAACACGTAGTCATTTTTGCTATGGAATAATATCCTTCAGAGCTTAGAGTGATACAAAAATGAATTAAATTGCCCTGCACATAAAAGGAGGAAAAAAATTAGATTTTACTAACTTCAAGAGAGGATATAGGAGCCTGGAAATGGAAAGGAGGGGGAGCTGCACTCTGTATGTTGGGGGCAGAAAGTGCCCAACAGTGATGGGGAGTAGGACTTAGGAGAAGGGATAGTTAGGCCTTTCCCAGTCACAGGAATGGCTGAGGAAATGTGAAGCATAGGAAAGTCTGATGTCCAACTTTAAGCTAATAGCTATGTTGTGCTGTATGATGTAGATGACTAAAGAGGTGGTAGGCACTCTTAGAAGGAAACCATTACTATCCACTCTCAGCCTTATCTCTGAATTTTGGAAAATTCAGAGGCATTGATTTTGTATAGTTTGGGGGAAGGGAAATGTGTTGGGAGAGGATCGATAGAATATTCTGGGCTTCTCATTTAAATTCCAGAGGTCTGAAATCTTGGATATCCCAAGATTAGGCAGTTTCATTACCTGACAGTCTGAACAGAGCTGCCTGGTGATAAATTAGCTTTTCATTTTTTCCCTTAGTTGATATGTAGTATCTACATGATCTCAGGTATTTGCCTGCTGGTCTATGGATGCTGGAAACCATTCTGGGACTCAATTACCTAAGCTCTTCAGAGTTTATGGGTAGATGCTGAAGGTCAAAAGATTCCAAGAGTTCACAAGGAGAAGGAGGGAGGAAATTTCTCTGGTCAAATAATGAAGATTGTGAGCAGCTTTGTGTTTTGTCTCCTGATAAGGTTTCTCCTTGTCCTCTGATTCCCAGGACGTAAGATAAGGTTGGTTATAGTATTGGGTTATGAAGGTAGTGGCACTGAGAGGAGGTTGGGGAGGTTTGGCTTTGAAAATCTTTGGGAATGGCTCTCTGAGGGATTTAGACTGAAATTTTTGCCCAAGACCCTTGAATCCAGTATCTCCTAATGCTCTGAACTTGCATTCCTTTAAAATTATGCCATGACCCCAAAGGCTACTTAAAATGTTGTGAAATTTTAAATGGTGGAGGTTGATACTGAAGGTAGATTAACATAGGATGCTCCATGGGGAAGAAATTATATGAAAAGTCTTCTAAGTAAGAGAAGGCAGGTCACATCTGGTGATAGTTGTGTTTTGTTTGATCAGAATATATAGGTAGTGGTCAGAAAAATTGCAAGAAAAAGGTGGAAAGCTAGTCAGGGCTAGATTATGGGAAAGCCTTGAAATTAGGGTGAGGCAGTTCTTAAAAGAGTAATCTACAGTCATTGTCATGAATACCTCACTTGCCATTCACATCTAAACCCACTTCAATCAGGAAACTGCTGCTGGCATAGACTGCCATATAACAATGGCTTAAATAATACACATGTATTCATCTCACTGAAAAGAAATCCAGAATTAGGCAGTTCAAAACTGGTATCGTGGAACTATTAAATAGAGATTTAGGTTCTTTTTATTTATTTATGTTCAGAGAGAGGGTAAGGGAGAGAGAAAGAAGGGAGAGAGACAGTGATGTATGAAGAGAAACATTGACTAGTTGCCTCTTACTAGCCACCACTGGGGACCTGGCCCACAACCTGGGCATGTGCCCTGACTGGAAATCGAACAGGTGAACCTTTGGTTCACAAGCCTGTGCTCACTCCCCACTGAGCCGCATCAGCCAGGGCTATTCCAGCACCCCTAATCCCTCAGGCAGTCCCCACACCATTTTTCATGTCCATGGGTCATGCCTCTAAGTTCTTTGCCTGCTCCATTTCCTACACTATACTTTACATCCCCATGGCTATTCTGTAACTACCTATTTGTACTTCTTAATCCCCTCACCTCTTCATCCATTCCTCCACACACCCCTCCCATCTGGCAACCATCAAAATGCTCTCCGTATCCCTGATTTTGTTTCTGTTCTTCTTGTTTACTCGGTTTTTTAGATTCAATTGTTGGTAGACGTGTGTTATATTGCCATTTTATTGTTCATAGCTTTGATCTACTTTTTCTTTTTAAGTCCCTTCAGCATTTCATACAATAATGGTTTGGTGATGATGAACTCCTTTAGTTTTTCCTTCTGTGGGAAGCTATTTCTCTGCCCTTTGATTCTAAATGATAACTTTGCTGGGTAGAGCAATCTTGGCTGTAGGTTCCTGGTCTTCATAAGTTTGAATATTTCTTGCCAATTCCTTCTAGACTGCAAAGTTTCTTTTGAGAAACCAGATGACAGTCTTATGGGAACTCCCCTGTAGGTAACTACATGCTTGTCTCTTGCTGCTTTTAAGATTATCTCTTTATCTTTAAACTTGGCACTTCAATTATGCTGTCTCTTGGAGTGGGCCTCTTTGCATCCATCTTGTTTGGGACTCTGTGCTTCCTGGACTTCATGTCTATTTGCTTCACCAAATTGGGGAAGTTTTCTTTCACTATTTTTTCTAATAGATTTCCAATTTCTTGCTCTCTCTCTTCTCCTTCTGACACCCCTGTGATACAAATGTTGGAATGCTTGAAATTGTCCCAGAGGCTGCTTACACTATCCCCATTTTCTTGGATTCTTTTTTCTTCTTGTGGTTCTGATGGGTTGGTTTTTGCTTCCTTATGTTCCAAATCATTGATTTAATTCTCGGCTTCATCCACTCTATTGTTGTTTCCCTGTAATTTGTTCTTTATTTTAATTAGTGTATCCTTTATGTCTGACTGGATATTTTTATTCTATTGAGGTCCTGATTACGTTCCTTGAGCATCCTTATAACCAGTGTTCAAACTCTGCATCTGACAGATTGCTTATCTGCATTATGTTTGGCTCTTTATCTGGAGTTTTGATCTGTTTTTTCTTTTTTGGCCATGTTTCTTTGTCTGGCAGTGTCCCTGTGTTTGTCTCTGTGTATTACCATATTTTTGGACCATAAGATGCACCTAGGTTTTAGAGGAGGAAAATAGGGAAAAAATTTGAAGCAAAAAATGTGGTAAAACATTTAATGACATAAATATAATATTTCATCAATGTAAATGTAAACAGAACTCAACAGCAGCATTAACAACCATTATTCCTCCCAAATTTGGGGGTAAAAGGTGCATCTTATAGTCCGAAAAATGGTAAGTAGAGCTGCTATGAATGCCTGTTTTGGTAGCATAGCCTAATGTAGTAGGTGTCCCATAAGGTCCAGTGCCACAGCCTGTTTTATCACCCATGCTGGTATTCGAGGTGCACCCTTCATGTGGGCTGAGTACACCCTGCTTTTGTAGTTGAGCCTTAGTTGCTATTGGCAAGTTAATGGGAGGAATTTACCCAGGCCAGTCAGCTGCAAGGACTCTTTATGAATGCTAACCACCAATCTCCACCCTCTGTGGTGGATCAGCTGTCCAGGGGCAGGGTGGTGGTGCTCCAATGTGGACTGTAGCTGTCCACTGGGTGCACAGGCTCTGGGGTTTCCTAGGTGGTACAGGCCAATGTCAGCCCCCCCCCCATTTTCTGCCTGGGGTCACCCTGCATGAGCTATGAAGCAATCTCAGATGGCTGCTACTTGTGCTGGGTTTGGAGATTCCCAGGTGAAGTCAGGCTGTGAATCTAGGTTGGCTGCTGCTAGTTCCGGGCCTGTAAGTCGGGTGGGATGGAGCCTCAAGGGATCTCTAGAGTGGGGAAAACAGTGTTAGCCGGGTTGATGGAGTCTCAGATATGGCACCTGCCTGCCAGTTCTATGGCTCTCTGGAGGGAGGGTTCAGAAAAAGGACAATGGCCTCTGTCCACCTTTGTCTGGGAGAAAGGTATCTGCCAGCTCCTGCCTTGATGCCATACACTTCAGTTTCTCCCTGTATGCTACTGGTGCCTTTCAAGTTGCTACCTTGGTGCTGGAGCTCAGAGGGAGTGAGTCTGGGTTAGTCCGTGTATGGGTTCTTTAAAGGGAACTGCTTGGGACTCCAGGAGTTTTTTCCACCAGCTCAATCCTCACTGGTTTTTGCAGCCAGAAGTTTTGGGGACTTATCTTCCTGGCAGTGGAACCCTGGACTGGGAGGCCTGGTTTGAGGCTGGGACTCCTCACTCCCAGATATCCCTTCCAAATTTTTATCCACCACACATGGATGTGGGACCAGCCCATTGTGCATCTCTGCCCCTCCTACCAGCCTGGATGGATGTGGTTTCTTTAATTCTGTAGTTGTCAGAGTTCCATTCAACTCAATTTCTGACGGTTCTGAGTGATGGTTGTTGTATAGTGTAGCTTTAATTTGATGTGGTTGTGTGAGGAGGTGAGCCATGTTTAACCATGCTGCCATCTTGACCAGAAGTTGAAATCCGGGTTCTTTTTAGTTTACTTAGTTTACTGCTCCACTATCCTTAGGGTGTAACCCTTGTCCTCATTACTTTAATTCTAGGGGGCTATGTGTCCAACCAAAAAGTCAGATGTTCTATTACCAAGGAAGAAAAGGACAATGAATATTGGGGTAATCAGCAATCTATGCTACAAATCTGTGTATTGAACTTATACCTTCCAAGGTCACCAGAGACCAGAGCACCACCTGAGTGTTAAAATGCCTAGACATTTTTTCACTTCTTGGTAGCATTCAACACAGCTGACCTTTCCCTCCTTTTGAAACATTCTTTTCCCTTTGTTTTGTGACAATACTTTCTCATGCTTTTCTCCCTTTCTCCTTGGTCACTTCTTATCTGCCTCTCTTGTGGGCTACTTTCCCTCCACCTATGCTGTAGTTACTGCTGGTCTCCAGGGCTCTTTCCTGGGCCCTGTCTAAAGCTACACATTCTTCCCAGGTGCTCTTGCCCTTTCCCATAGATTAAAGAACCATGCATATAGTGAGGATTCCTAAATCTATAACCTCAGGCCAAACCTCTTTACTGAATTTCAGATATGTATATTCAACTGCCTGTGGGACATTTCCACCTGGATGTGCCACAGACACTTCAAAATCAATGCTCAGCTCTCCCTATATTAGTATTCTTTATATCAATGAAAGGGGTTACCATCCAAACATTTGATCTCTCATGTCAGATTCTCAAAAGTTCCCTTTGACACTTTCCTCACCCCTTTCTCCACATCCAATTATTCATAAAGTCCAGTTGCTTTTTACCTCTTTAATGCCTTCTGGATTTGATTACTTCTCATCAACTCCACTGCTACCACTCTAGGCTAAACCATAATCATTGCTTATCTGGATGTCACTCTCCCTTTGCAGGAAATAGTTTGATCCATGCTCCTTATGGATTAGACAGCTAGAGTGTGCTCTCTAAAAACATAAATCTATGTCATTCTAAGCCTAAAACCCTTCAATAATCTCTCAGTGCACTCAGGATCAAGACCAAAGTCCTTATCTTGGCATTTAAGGGTTGCCATGATTTGGAATAGATGGGAATTTGGGGTACTTAGAACTGGAAGAAAAGGAGGGGCTGTGAATTACTTATGTGCATTTATGAGATAAAGGTACCATTTCAAATAAATGGGGGGATGGAAAGATGGACTAATTTGCAAATGGATAAGAGCCTGATTTTTGAAAAGAATTAAGCTGAATCCTTATATAAACAAATTTTGCAATGATCAAACATTTAAATGTAAATAATAAAGCCATAAAAGTGCTTGGAATAAATAGATGCACTCCTATGTTTATTCCAAGTACTTTTATGGTTTATTTTTTACATTTAAATCTTGGATTATTCCAAAATTTGTTTTCTATAAGGATTGATATGGTGATTGCCAGAAGAAAAGTGGGGTGAGGGGAGGTAGAAGAAGGTGTGGGGGGGATAAATAGTGATCCAAGAAGGAGACTTGGATTGGTGAACACACAATACAATATACAGATGATGTATTATATAATTGTACCCCTGAAACCTATATAATTTTATGGACCAATGTTGCCCCAATAAATTCAATAAAAAGTAATAAAAAGAATGATGAAAAAAGTGCTTGGAATAAAACAGAGGTCATTAAAACATAGAAGTGTAGAAAGCATCTCTAAGCATGAAGGAGAATCCAGTTGTAATACAGGTAAACCTGACACATCCTCTACAAAATAATTAAACCTTTTTGTATAGCAAAGATTATCATAAATAACATGACAAATATTTGTTATATATGTGACACATAAACATATGCGAGATGTTAGTTGGTGGGGATGTTATTCCATGTATCTTTTTCAGAGTAAGTTGACAAATTTTGTATCAAAATGGAAGACTTTTTTTGTGGCATTTGAGTCAGCAAAAAACCGCATAAATAACAACAAGAACAACAACAAAAGCCCAATAAAGATACAAGGGTGTCCTTTGTAGCATTGTTTGCAATAGTAAAAAACAAAAGGGAACAATCTGAATGTCCATGTATCCTGGATTGGTTAAATAAATTGTGAAACATCTGTACAAGAAAAGATTATGCAACTGTCAAGAAAAATGTGCCGTAATGAAAACCGATTAGAATATATAAGTGGAATAAAACCAGGTCACAGGGCAGTAGGTATAGTGTACGGTTTGTGGGCAGAAAATGCAAATTAGTATATGAATAGAAAAAATCTGGAAGAACATATCAAAATGTTAGTAGTGGTTATTTCTGGGGAATGAGATAAGGGTGCCCTTTCATTGGTATGTTACATATTTCTGCATTATTTGAATTTTCACAACAACAACACATTACCTTTGTAATAAGAAAGAATAAAGATAGAAAAATAAATAAATTAAATGAATGAATCGTTTTGAGGAGGTGGTTTTGTTTGGAAGTGCTTCAGACCGAGCCTGGTACAGTGGCATAAACACGAGCTTTGGCGTCAGACAGCCCTGAGCGGGGCCTCATTGCCCCACCCCCGAGGAAGGAGAAGGGGGGCGGCAGGGGGCTGCGGAAAGGGGCTGGGCTGGGCTGGGCTAGCTGCTGCTCTAGTCCAGGAGGCTGATACTTCGAGAGGGACTGAGAGAGGGCAGACGGATCCCAGACTCGCTCGAGGACAAGGTAAAGGAAGCTGAGATTGGGGTTTCCTGGCAGCCAGACAGTGGTTCCAGCCCCCTCCAACCTGTAGCCAGGCAGGTGGGCAATTATGACTGCACCACTGCAGCTGGGGAAGAGGTGACCTGGAGTGGGATGTAGGCAACCAGGAGGTCTTAGAGAATAGTAGGCTGTACAGACTAGGGAGCAGAGACTAGCGGAGGAGAAGGGGGAGAAAAATGGGGAAATAGGCATGTTGGATGGTGAATAGGGAATATGAAGGGGAATACCGAGGGGAAGTGGAGATCCAGAAAAGAAAATATGAGATGCAGAGAAGGGTTAAGGAATGCTGGGGGGAGTGGGTGCATAGGTAACATGGAGGAGGATGTAAGAAGGGGAATAGAAAATTCTGTGGGGTAAATAGGAAATGCGTTGGGGGAATAGGGAGCAAGAAGCAAGGCAGAGGGAACACGGAGGGGGTATAAGGAACGAAGAGCAGGGAGCGGGGGAAGGGCAGACTAGCTGAGACCGAGGCCCCCTAGGGAGGCGGAAAGGGGCGGGACCACTTCCGGCCTGGAGAGGGGGGAGCGCTGTCTCCGAGTTTCGGAGGGGCTTGGAGGGAGTGGACGCACCCCGCTATAGTAGGAGGACGAGGTGAGCAGCAGCGGGGTCCAGCTGTGTATCGAAGCCCAGCAGGGGTCGGCCCCACCCTCTGGGATCTAGAGGAAACCTGTCCAAAGGACCGGATCATACTGGATCTATCCGGCTGGGGAGGGAGGGGATTGGACCCAGTTTGGCTGGACTCAGGATGAGTAACTGAATCACTAACTGAATACTGATTTGAGGAGGGGGTGTATTAGGGAAGGGGCAGGACCAAGATTTGCTTTGCCCTTGTTTGGAGGGGGGCGTGTTATGAAAAAGGGCGGCACCTGGCGGTACTGTAGACTTGGGTGGGTGTGAGTAGGGGAGGGGCCAAGACCACCAGACGCCTAGAAAATTTGAAAAGGAGGCTTGATGGGGAGGGGGCGGGGCCTAAAGCTACAGCGGACCTGGACAGAGGCGTGTATTGGAAAAGTGCAGGACTGAGCCCGCGACTATTGAGCATGCGTACTATGGGTTGCTTGAAAGGCGTGCAGAGGGGCCCCACATAGACGGGCCAGTTGGTGAATGCGCATGTGCACCGTGGACCTCAAAGAAAGGGCTTGTGCTGGGAAAGCGGGCGGGGCTGAGATGGGCCCTGAGCAGACGCGCATGCGCACTGTCGACCTGCGGCTTTGGGGGGTGGGTGCACTGGGAAAAGGGGCGGGGTCCTCAGCTGCCGCGCTGGCAAGTCTTCCTGGAGAAGAGGAGGGTGCGGCTGCAGAGAATTGAGACCTGGACGCTGTGGGTTACTGAATCTGAAAACATAATCGTTGGGGGAGGGGATTGGGGCCCAAGTGAAGGTGAGGATCAGACTCAAGGCAGAATAGGAGAGAGGACTTCTGTGGATTGACCCAGGCCTTCTCTCCTTCAGGCTCAGCGCTTGCCAGGCCAACTTGAGACATGTCTGACACAAGCGAGATTGGCACGGGTCCAACCCGTCTCCAGGTAAGGCCTCCTGTCCTCTCCCTAGCTGCTTTTCCTCTCCAGGCCCTGTTGCTGCCCCACCTCCCTTCCCATCCTTGTCCTTATCCATCCACTTCCCTGCCTGGATGTCCCTCACCCCAGTAGAGGGAGGAAGGAAGGAAGAGAGGGCAAGTTCATCCTTCTTTTGCCATCAGTTCCTGCTCAGAGGAAGGGGAGGCCTTGTTGGGCTGAGGTGATCAGAGCATGCTGAAAGGAGGAGTTCATATAGGTCAGAGAAACGAAAGCCTGGAATTTTGGAGCAATTTGCCCAGTTGTGGGTGAAGAGAAGTTCTGTGAGCTTCCCTGCTTTCTCTTGCAGGCTGAAACTTCAGAAAAGGAAAGTGACTTGAAGGTGCAGACCGTATTGACAGTGACCCAGAACTTGGAGGTCTCAGAGACACCAAAGGCTTCAAAGGCACCAGAGGTCTCAGAAGCTGTGAAGGTGTCAAATGCCGCAGGGGTCTCAAAGGCCACAGAGGTCTCAAAGACCCCAGAAGCTCAGGAGGTAGCTGCCACTAAGGGCTCACCTACCACTAAGCTGACGGATACCCAGATTTTGCCAGCTGAAAAGAAGAGTCCAGCAGCTGACACCAAGATACAGAATGCTGACCCTCAGGCTGTGACAGTACCTGCCACTGAGACCAAAAAGGTTAGCTGTGTGGCTGATACGAAAGTCAGTACACAGGCTGGGGAGACAGAGGCTGCTGCCTCTCAGGCTCCGGCAGATGAACCTGAGCCTGAGGGTACAGTTACCCAGACTCAGGAGAATCAGGATACTCGGCCCAAGGTCAAGGCCAAGAAAGCCCGAAAGGTAAGACTTCTGCAGTAACCATCCTTGCCTTTCAATTCCTTTTCTCTTGGTTGGTTCATCTTATTCTGCAAACATTTAGAAAGTTTCCTGTGCTCATCAAGGCTATGGGGGAAACTAAGAGGAATGTGATGCAATTCTAATCTTCAGAGAGCCCACAGATTTTTGGGGAAATGGGACAAGAATACACATAGTTGTAATCTGAATGTAATACGGTTTATATTTACATATCTACTGTGTGTTAAGCTTTGAGCTAACACATTCATATAGGTTACCTTTTAGATCCTGAAAATAATCCAATTTCATAGAGAAGGAAGCAGAGTCCCAACGGGTAGAATAAGCTTGTCCAGGTTGGTACAAGAATAGCCAGTGGTAGAAACAGGAAGAGGAGAAACCTCAGGCTACCCTTGGGTTGCTCCTGGTCTGGTTCTGTGATGAAACTCTTGCTTGAAAACCAGTGAAAGACAAACCCTATATTCAGCATGGCCAATATCTAGTGAATCAAGGTGTTGCTACAGGGGTTGGATTAGAGGAGGTTTCTGGAAGAGATAGAATGAGGAAAAAGGACAATCTGCTTCATCTGGTGCTGTTGTGCTTTCTCTCTGTTGATGCAGGTGAAGAATATGAATGGGGAAGAGGATGGCAGCAGTGATCAAAGTCAGGCTTCTGCAACCACAGGTGGTCGAAGGGTCTCAAAGGCCCTAATGGCCTCAATGGCTCGCAGGGCTTCAAGGGGTCCCATTGCATTTTGGGCCCGTAGAGCATCAAGGACTCGGTTGGCTGCTTGGGCCCGGAGAGCTTTGCTCTCCCTGAGGTCACCTAAGGCCCGTAGGGGCAAGGCTCGCCGCAGAGCTGCCAGGCTCCAGTCATCCCAAGAGCCTGAAGCACCACCATCTCGGGATGTGGCCCTTTTGCAAGGGAGGGTAAGAACCCAGTCCTTTCCACTCTGCCCTATGCACTGCCTTACCTGCCCTCTTCTCTGCTGTCTTTTCAAAGCTTCTGCAAACGTATTTTGATCTTTACACCGTTTTCTCCTCTCTCAGGCAAATGAATTGGTGAAGTACCTGTTGGTTAAAGACCAGACAAAGATTCCCATCAAGCGCTCAGGTAGAGTCCTACAAATTCTCCCCACCCCCCAGTACTGCCCTCCATTGCCCTTTCCCCTATATGTTGGGGGCACTTGCTCTTATGCTCCTACCTCTGTCCTCCCAAAGTTCTAATTTGGCATTGCTAGCGTTTCTGATCATTAGTTCAGAACCTGTTTATGTCACCCACAGCAGAGTTGGCAAAGGGTCTATAGTTTGGGTATGGGGACCACCTGGCTTCACTTCAGCTCAGGTGCTCGCAACACTCTCCCCTTGCAGACATGCTGAAGGACATCATCAAAGAATACACTGATGTGTACCCTGAAATCATTGAACGAGCAGGCTATTCCTTGGAGAAGGTGAAGGGGCAGCCTTGGGGGTGGATGTAATGGGGAAGTCTTGAACTGAACAAAGGTACACATGTCCCTTTGGGGAGGGACCACAGAGACTCACTATGCTAGCTCCATCACTCTGAAGATGGGAAGACAGTGGCCTAGGGAGGTGTGTAAACTTGCCAAGAGTCACACAACAAGTCAGTGGTAAAGGCACAGCTAAGACTTAAGTCTCCCAACTTAGTCCTAACTCCTATCCACTGCTGGATATATCCTGGAAGGTATTTCAGATGTTTACCTCTCCCTTCCATTCACCATTCACAGTCCCTAGATTCCTACTAATCAGAAGGATGATGTTGATAACAATAGCACATTTGTTGCCTGTTTGCTGTGTGCTGACCTCACAGCTAAGTGCTTTACATGCCTTATCCTACTGATTTCACATACATGCACACAAACACACAGATCCCTAGGTATATGTGGAGCTGTGGGATGCCCAAGAAGCTGAATCTTGTGATCTCACAGGCTTTCCTTTCCATCCACAGGTGTTTGGGATCCAGTTGAAGGAAATTGATAAGAATGACCACTTGTACATTCTTCTCAGCACCTTGGAGCCCACTGATGCAGGCATACTGGGAACGTAAGCTGGGGAAGGGCTGGAGTGGGAGGGAGGATTCTGCTTTTGTCCCCGGTACTCCCCCGTCCCTGTCCTCTCTCCCCACACCCTCTTGGAGAGTCAGGAAAGACAGGGCCTGAAAAGCCCCTGTTCTTGCTCCCGCATGTAGTTGGAACCCTGCACACAAACATGGTGCCTAATTATGATTGAGTGAAGGGTATGGAAGCCTGGGATGGGGCATTCCTACTGTCAGGTTGTCTGTCC
>PVKU01013841.1:0-26371 GCA_004027475.1 Anoura caudifer
TGCATCTTTCTTCATTTCACTTATTGTAGCCTTCATTTTTTCATCTAATTTGTGAGCAAAATCAACCAATTCTGTAAGCATCCTGATTACCAGGGTTTTGAATTGTGCATCTGATAGGTTGGCAATCTCTTCATCGCTTAGATAAATTGGCTCTGGGGCTTTGATTTGTTCTCCTGTTTGAGCCATTTTCATTTCTGGGTTGTTTTTTTTTGTTTGTTTGTTTGTTTTGTCTAGTTGCGGCTGTTACTACGTATGAGGGGTGGAGCCTCAGGTATTCCCCAGGGTGGGACAGCCCAGTCGCTGGGTAGTGACGCTGTATGTGGGGGCGGGGTCTGAGACGAGATAATGGTGGTTGCTTTACTCACTCTCAGATTCCAGTTCCTTTCACTGCTTCCCCTTTGCCTGGATTATCTGCGCGTGAATGTGGGACCACCCGGTCAGCCAGCTGCCTTGTGCGGCCTTACTGGTTCTGCACAGTTGCCGCCCCGTGCCTGGGGTCTGCTAGTCGCCACCTGTGCACCTGGGGGCTGCCAGCCACTGCTGCTGCGTGCCCAGTTCGCACCTCCGCTTTTTCCTGCCACGACTCTGCACCCCTTACCGGTCTGGATGAATTGTTGTTGGACTTCCAAACAGTTTGATTTTCTGAGATCTGGTTGTTTTCTTGTTTCTAAATCTTTGTTGTCCTTAATTTGGTTGTGTGAAGAGGCACAGTGTGTCTGCCTATGCCTCCATCTTGGCCGGAAGTCCTCTAGAGCAGTACTTCTTAACATGTGGAAGCATCAGCAGTATTTGGGAACTTGCAAATTCTTAGGCCAGGTCCAGACCCCCAATCAGAAAATCTGAGGGCGAGGCCCACCAATCTGTGTTTTAATCCATGTTCTAGATGATTCTGGTGCACATTAAAATGTGGAAACAACTTATCTAGAGGGCAGAGCTATGGGAAAAATTTTAAGAAAGATAGCTGAGAGTAGCAGGGAAAAAGGCTGAAAAGACTGATGATGGCGGGTCTACTTGGGGTGGGATGGGAAAGGAGGAAAGGGAGATGAAGAGAATACGTTGTTAAAGAACCTGAACTTCAAAGAAAAAAAAATATTTGTATGTGCTTTAAAAGGCCAGGGAAAAGGAGATTAACTGGATGAGTGGATGTTAAATATCACGCAGAATAGAGACACCATATTGCTGTCATTCCTCTGGGAATCGGAAGGTGGAAAGGTGCTTAACTCAACCTGGGCCTTGTCCGGGGGAGTTATGGATAGATAGAACTAGCTAGATGAACTAAAACCCTAAAGTTTAGTGGAGAGATGAGAGGGCTAAGCATATGAGAGGATAGTGGTGTCAGCTTGCCCTTTGCACCTGAATCAATGTGACTGAATATCATGAACTGCTTTTATCAGATGCCTCAGCCTCTATAATTTAAACTCCAAGTTCCTTCACTAGTAATTGTGTTGTTGAATGTCTAAGTTGGGTGTGCTGGATGGCCTGAAACCTCTTCTTTGGGTGGGGGCGGGGATTGCACTAAAGAAACTAGAGAGAATGAAGAGCACAAGTTGATCTTTGAGTGATTCACATGTGTGCTCCTACAGAATGGCAGTAAAGAACACATTCATGATCATCTATCACATAAAATAGGATCCCCCATTTTGTGTCATTCCACTTGGTATGTCTGTTTTATTTGCCAAATTTGTTAATATAAAAGTGTTGTGGTCAGACACTAACAAATGCTCCTCATTCTTGTGCCTTGTTCTGATTTGTGTTTGTTTTTAGCCCCAGAAGAGTGCCACTGTAAGCCATGAGATGTCTGGTCTGAATTGGAAACCCTTTGTATATGGCGGTCTTGCCTCTATTGTTGCTGAGTTTGGTAAGAATGTGAAAACTGACAAATCTGCTTCTTATGGTATAGGTGAAAGTTTGTGGTGACAGTTATTTTTGGTGACTGCTAGAGAAAAAGTACCAAGAAAGGCCTTCTTTGTTTTAAAAAGTATTGTCTCAAAGCCATCAAATGACATTTTCTGAGAAAGTATACTAGTGGTATGAAAAGTGAAGTTAAGAAAAGTCAAACTTAGGAATATTTTTGATAGTTTATTGATTTGTTAATTTGCTAGGCTTAAGTAATATACCTGAAAATACAGAGGGAGTTAATTATGATAGGGGTTTCTGCTCTATCCCTGTACTAAACAGTCTTTCCTTTATGATAAGTTGTTTGTAATATTCTTAGTATAAGTATCCAAACTTCTGTTCATTTTACAAGCAAATTGACTATCACAGTCAAAACAGATTTTTCTCTATTTGATTTGTATTTTGGAATATTTTTAGATTATTTTGATTTTTCATCTTCCAAATTTTTTCTTCCTATACTAAATAAGTGATTCCAATCCACTAATCTTTGTTGACTTTAAAACAACATTTAAATTATTTTTCATTTACAGTATATATAGACTGTCTTAAGGTACTATATTATATCACAGTTTCAATTATACTGTGGGTCAAATCCTGCTAACCAGATAGAATACAGTAGTATATTTTGCTTTACCACATACAACTCTTTGTCTTCTGGCAGTAGTATTCTAGTGTTCTTTTATCTGTTATAAAAAGGACTTTGTCTTATTTTAAAAATTGTCATTGGCATACATTTGACCAACATTTAACTGTGGCTCCTTGGAAAAACTTATAAATGAATGTGTTCCTTCATAGGAACTTTTCCTGTGGACCTAACCAAAACACGACTGCAAGTTCAAGGCCAAAGTATCGATGCCCGCTTCAAAGAGATAAAATACCGAGGAATGTTTCATGCCTTGTTCCGAATTTATAAAGAAGAAGGTGTGTTGGCTCTGTATTCAGGGTAAGACTGGATTCTTTCCTTACATCATCAATAGAAATAGTTCTTAAAGAAGCCATGTATTTCAGCTGATAGTTTGTTGTCATTCATATTCACCATTTCAACTTGTAATTTAATATTGATGTGCCAGCTTATAGTTCACTTGCCTATTTTAAACACTAATCTATGTTAGGCTGAATTTCAAAGACAATTTTCTTGGGGAAAAATTAAGTAATACATCCATATTCTTTCATTAGCATGGATAATCACAAGATTATTTTTATAACTACCAATGTATAGTCCTGTAATTTGGAAGAATCTCAAAGGATGTACAAGTGAGAATGTCTCCAGTTTATAAGCAAAACTAAATAGGGTGAAATATTGGCTCTGGTACTTCCTTCTTGAAAGGATGGAAGCTGTATCTGCAACTATTAGGAAGTAAGGTTGATTTTTTCCAAAAAACAAACAAACAAACAAAAAAAAAACAAACCAAAAATTCTATGAGTTGAATAATGGGTGTATACTTCTTTTGTTACATTTCCAGATTCAATTTGCTAATATTTTGTTAAGGAATTTTGCTTCTAAGTTCATGAGAGATACTGGCCTATAATTTCCCTTTTTTAATACTGTTTGTTTCTGGTTTTGGTATCAGGGTCATACTAGCCTCAAAAATGAGTTGGGAAGCTTTCCGTCTTCTGTTTTCTGGAAGAGATTGTATAAGATTGGTGTCAGTTCCTTACATGTTTAGTAGAATTCCCCAGTGAAATTGTCTGGGCCTGGAGGTTTCCTTTTTGGAAACCTTTAAATTATGAATTAAAAATGTCTAATGGTTATGAGACTTCAGACTATCTGTTTCATCTTGATTCTGGTAGTTTTGGTAGTGTGTGGTTTTTAAGGAATCAATCCATTTCGTCTAAGTTGTTGAATTTAAGAGCATGTGGTTTTTTATAGCATTCCCTTATTATCCTTTTAATGGCTGCAGAATTTGTAGTGCTATTTATTCCCTATCTCATTCCTGATATTGATGACTTATGTCTTCTCTTTAGCTAGAGGTTTACCCTGTTTATTGATTCTTTTCCAAAAACAGCTGACTTTTTGATTCATTCATTTTTCCCTCTATTTTCCTTTTTCAATTTTATTAATTTATACCTTTTATTATTTCTTCCCTTCTGCTTACTTTGGGTTTATTTTGCTCTTTTTGTAGTTTGTTGAGGTAGGAAATTAGATTATTGATTTGAGACTTTTCCTCTTTTCTAATGTAAGCATTTCATGTTATAAATTTCTCTCACAGCACTGCTTTTTCTGCATCCCACATATTTTAATAGGTTGAATATTTCATTTTCATTCAGTTCTGTGTATTTTTGAAATTTCTTTTGAGACTTCCTATGATCCATGGATTGTTTAGGAGTATGTTGTTTAATTTCAAAATGTGTAAGGATTTTCCTTCCTGATTGCTAGTTTAATTACATTATGGTTAGAGAACATACTCTATGTGATTTCAATTTTTAAAAATTTGTTGAGGTTTGTTTTATGACCCAGATATGCCTTTTTGGTGAATGTTTCATGGGTGCTTGAAAAAAATGTGTATTTTGGTGGTGTTGGGTGGAATGAGGTAGGTAATGGAAATGAGTAGGCTGTCTAGAACTATATAATTTGCAAGTGCATGTTGAGTAGAATTGACTTTTTTCTTTTTAAATTTTTTTTCCAGAATTGCTCCTGCTTTACTAAGGCAGGCATCATATGGCACCATTAAGATTGGCATTTACCAAAGCTTGAAGAGATTATTTGTAGAACGTTTAGAAGGTCAGTATAGACTCCTTATTCTCTTTTGGGGTAATATTCAAAGAGATTATTGAAATCATGCTTAGTGAAAAGTGCTCATTATGGGATGCCTGAGAATGGGTGACAGTCACTGCAAGGATAAAGTGAGGTGAGCTTGTACTGACTTGGGCTTAATCCTTGAAGAGGTGATAATATGTTAGAGGGATCTGCTCTTCAAGTTTGTCCCTTTCTGGTCTTCAGAGAGGGAACATGGAATAAGCTTGTCCAGAAAATTAATGGTGTTCTCAACAACAAGAGGACTTCGACTATAAGGACTTTTCTAACTGCTGATATTTTTTAAAAGGTTTTATTTATTTATTTTTAGAGAAAGGGGAAGGGAGGGAGAGGAACATCGATGTGTGAATTATTGATCAGTGGCCTCTCTCACACCCCCAACTGGGGACCTGGCTTGAAACCCAGGCATGTGCCCTGACGTGTGCCCTGACCCAGAATCAAACTGGTGACCTTTTGATTTATGGGACAATGCCCAACCCACTGAGCCACACCAGTCAGGGCTCTAGCTGCTGATTTTGACAAGTTTTTGTTAGGTGGAGTAATTTTATGCTATTATATTGTAGATTCTGATGTACCTGGGGCCACTTTATCCACATTAGTATTATATGCATGAGCCACTTTAGTATTATATGTCTCTGTATTTGCTGCTGCAACAGTGCCAGCCTGATGCTGTACTAAATGGTTATTTTATTACAGGCCTGGGGCTGTTAACATGGTTGGGAACAGCTGGAGAGCCTTTTGATTAGCAGTATTCTCTGTATCATTTTACAAAATCATTTTTTTTCTGGAGCTTCGTTTTTGAGGATCTTGAAGGTTTGCTTCCTGAAGTAATTTCCCTTCACAGATTCTTCACTTGGGTTTATGTAGTTTCTATTTGTGGGCTCATCATGGTGACGAGGCATGGTAAAGATTGAATTTTAACTTTAGAACAATATGCTCTGGGGTTTTTTGTTTTGTTTTGTTTTTGGTAGCCGACGGGATGTAGTTCCAAATGACTAGTTTTTCACATTTGACTACAGAATCCTGTAAATAAATAGAGGCCAGTCAATACTAAGGCCAGTCAAAATTAACATTTTCTATTAGACAAAGATTTTATGTTTTAACATTCTGTCCTGAGATTTTATTGATGATTCTCCAGAAAAAGACTTTAAAAAGTAATTTTCTTTAGATATTTGAAATGATTGAGAGGTAAATACCATGTTTGAATTTGTGTGTGGTATTAGCAGTAGCATATAACCACAGGACATGTTTCAGTGTCCTTTAGAAATAGTTTTTTAAAACAATAATGACTTATATATTACAATTTTTTATATGTTGCCGTACTGACTTGGAGTCTAGAAATATTTTTTTTCATAAGCTTTGTGCTTCATTTTACAGTCATGTCTCTGACTAGGGTTCCCTTTCTCTGATACCTCAGTACTCTGTTCTCAGAAACTGGTACCTAATATGTGCAGACATTTCTTTCTTTCTTTGCTCCTTTTTACAGATGAAACTCTTCTAGTTAATATGATCTGTGGGGTAGTGTCAGGAGTGATATCTTCCACTATAGCCAATCCCACTGATGTACTAAAGGTAAGGAGGTCTGGTAGCATTGGATGTACGCAGTGTGATGTGAAAAGATCATGAGTTTTGAGTCAGATTTGGGTTTAGATTCCCCATTCTATCACTTGACAGCTGTAAAACTTTGGGCAAATTGCTTAATTGCTTTAAGCCTGCTTTCTCATTTGTAAAATGAAATTAATTCAGTATTTGTCACATAAGATTGTTAAGGATTATAGATAATATGTATAAACTGTCTATCATTGTACTTGGTAGGTAGCAGATGCTCCATAAATAGTCAATTTGTTCAGATATGCGTTAATCCATTGGTCTTCAAACTGGAATATGCAAACCTCTGTAAGTTATTTCCAAGGGCTATGCAATTTTAAGGAAATTATTTTCAAGATCCCTTACTTCCATTTGTATTCTTTTCTGAAAGTGATCCTAGAGTAAACTTTATATAGAATAGTCCTTTCCCCACTTTACAAAAGCAAGGCACATTCCCCACCTCTTCCAGAGCTTAGTATGGTATATTGACCTGTGGTGTAAGCTGGGATACCAAAGTGATAAATCTAAATGCAGTTTTTGGAGAAGCCTCTTTTAATAACTAATTGAGGTACCTTAAATCTGTACTGTTTTTGTCTTTTCCTGTCTTATCCATATTTCTATTAAGAGTGAGATTTGGCTTTAAAATGGTGTATTTTGGCTTTTGTTGGGGTATTCTGAATTCAGAACCAGAATGGTATAGGTTAGTGTTGCTGAAGATTTAAAATATAATTGGATTTCTTTCAGATTTTTATCAAAACAGAATGAAACACTTATTTTAATGCCAATCTTCATCTTATTTTATCTTATTAAATGGCAAACATTTTCTATTTATTAACTTATTTAAACATATGATTAATTATAGGCACTAAATATATGATAAAATGTGTGAGCGGATCCCAAGTCACAATCAGACTGTGACAACACCAATATAGGATTTATAATCACAGTTGGGCTGTTCAGTACTTTTACTCATCCTTGGACAGCTCTTTCCCTGATTTATTATGCGTTGCTTCCTTGCCTTTGTGCATGTATTTCTCTTTCTGCCTCAGTGCTTTCCCCCTCTTTCCTCACGAATTTATCCTTCAAGAATGCTCAGGAATAGGGCCAGGACTAGGACGAGGTATTCTCTTTGGGTGCAAAATGGAAGGGGGTGCCAAAAAACTCAGGAATCAAGAGAAATAACACATTTGTGCAATAGTTTTCAAAAATTAAAATGAATGCAAAAAATTGATGAACGAAATATCAATATCTTGTATAGCTCATCTCACTTGCCTCATCCTAATCCTACTGTGTTGGATCCAGTATTTGGTTACAGTCATTTGGCATTTGGTTCTTTGTGTATTCTTGTATATTAATTTTGATTTTTAAAAATATTTCATTAAGATATTATTTATCTGGATTACTGAGGTATTGTGCATGTTCCTCCCACATTTTGTGCCTGAGGGAAGTGCCACACTTGTTGCTTCACCCGAGTCCCAGCCCTGCTCAGGAGTCATCTCCTTAAAGAAATCTATGATTCGGTTCCAAGGTAGAGGGGGGGCAAAAGGGAAAATTTGGACAACTGTAATAGTATAAACAATAAAGTATAATTTAAATAAACAAGAAATCTTTTACTTACCATAGGATATTTGTGTTTTCAATATATCTTTGTGATAGTTTCTATTCTGATTTAATTTGATTTAGGTTTTTATTTCAACTCTTAGTAGTAGCATTTGACATTCTGCATAAAAACATTTCTATTACATGACATTTATTGAAACATAGAATTTTGCTTTATGAAAATCAGGGCTACATTTGGGCCACCAGTGTTTAGTGATTGACTAATGTGATTCTATATGTACAGTGTCAGTGGGAAATCATATCAAATCTTTCACATGACTTTTTAGTGCTATATCTCCTTTTTTGTGCTTCTCAAAGAACACTTTACAGAACACAGTATCATGCTTTTTACAAACAAACTCAGTTTAATGTCTTATAAAATATTATAAGACATTGTACTATAAGACATCTTATATTATAAAATATAATAAAATTATATTTTAAATCATTTTTGCTTTTTATAATTACATTAGCAATGCATGATCAATGTAGAAAAAAGTGGAAGGCAGGAAAAAAGACAAAAATGGGAAAAATGCTTATGGGTAACCTCATCACTCAGACTTAAGCCACTGTCAACATTTGGGTATATACAGTCATCCAGTCTCTTTGTTGTGTACATGGTTTAAGTTTACAGGTTTTTAATAAGAATCACATACCATACATACTGCTTTGCAATCTGCTTTTTTCTATACAGCAGTTACTTGTTGGCATTTTTCAATGTCAAATATTATTCTACAACAAAATTTTATGGCTGTATAGTATTCTGTTAACTGGATGTGTCATAAATTTATGCAACCAATCCTTTGTGGTTTTTGGATATGTAGGCTGTTTGAATTTTTCACTAAACTAATTCTATTTAGATGAATTGTTTACTACCTTCACTGAGTACTTACTCTTCCTTTTTCCCAAGTTTTCTTTCAACTCCAGAAAAGATGGACTTAGGTATGAGGAACATGATAAAAATCATCTTTATAAGATGCTTTGACACAAATTACATTTTTTCTACATACAGCTTAAGACATTAATTTCAAAATAATAGCAGGCTGATTTTTCTTTAATTCCCAAATACTGTTTTCTTAATTTTAAATGAGTTGAACCATTTCATTTTGGTTTCTCTGTCAAAACAAAATGTTCACCTCTTCTTATTTTAGATTCGAATGCAGGCTCAGGGAAGCTTGTTCCAAGGCAGCATGATTGGCAGCTTCATTGATATATACCAACAAGAAGGTACCAAGGGTCTGTGGAGGGTGAGTACTCTTTTCCTATTGTTATATACTCAGTTCCTAGAATTTGCAAAGAATGCTTTTTATTTAAAGCCATAAAATTGTGAATTGTCATCTTATACTGTGTAAGATTCTTGGTAACCCAATAAAATAAGGTAAGAAGCTCCTTGTCACCTATGAAAGGACCAGAAATTATCAATCGACTTTATTTCTGCTTAATGTTTGGAGGTTGTGTATATATGAGAGAAGATATTACATTATTTGAGATAACTGTTTTGGTTTGTTCAAATTCACAGTGAATTTAGTTCTTCAATAGATATTTTTGCCAGCAAAAATATATATTGTACTAACACAGCAATGTCTGTTTATGATAGTCTCTGTAGTGTTCTAAAGATGTTGCCTAAAAAAAGCTTTTTTAAATGTAAAAGATACACTATAAAATACTGAGAAAATATATAAATGAGAAAAAAACCCATTAAGTCTCCTTAGCTAGAGGTAATCACTTAACATTTTGTCATATTATCTTTCAGTGTTCTATCTACACTGTTGTTCTTCCTATAATGCTTCATCCTATTTTAATTACTTAAGATTGTAATTTTTTAATATAGTTTATTGATTATGGTATTACAGTTGCCCCATTTTCCCCCTTCACTCTTCTCCACCCTGCATGCCCCCTCCCACCCGCATTCTCCCCCTTTAGTTCATGTTCATGTGTCATACTTATAAGTTCTTTAGCTTCTACATTTCCCATACTATTCTTGCCCTCCCCCTGTCTATTTTCTACCCACCATCCATGCTACTTATTCTCTGTACATTTTCCCTCACTCTCCTCCTCCCACTTCCCTGTTGCTAACCCTCCATGTGATTGCTGTGGTTCTGTTCCTGTTCAGTTGTTTGCTTAGTTTGTTTTTGTTTTTGTTTTAGGTGTGGTTGTTAATAATTGTGAGTTTGCTGTCATTTTACTGTACATGTTTGTCATCTTTTTCTTAGATAAGTCCCTTTAACATTTCAGATAATGAGGGCTTGGTGATGATGAACTCCTTTAACTTGACCTTATCTGAGAAGCACTTTACCTGCCTTTCCATTCTAAATAACAGCTTTGCTGGATAGAGCAATCTTGGATGTAGGTCCTTGCCTTTCATGACTTGGAATACTTCTTTCCAGCCCCTTCTTGCCTGGAAGGTCTCTTTTGAGAAATCACCTGACAGTCTGATGGGAACTCCTTTGTAGGTGACTCTGCCTTTATCCCTTGCTGCTTCTAGAATTCTCTCCTTCATTTTAATCTTGGCTAATGGAATTATGATGTGCCTTGGTGTGTTCCTCCTTGAGTCCACCTTCTTTGGGACTCTCTGAGCTTCCTGGACTTCCTGGAAGTCTATTTCCTTTGCCAGATTGGGGAAGTTCTCCTTTATTATTTGTTCAAGTAAGTTTTCCACTGGTTGCTCTTCCTCTTCCCCTTCTGGCACCCCTATAATTCAGATGTTGGGACGTTTGAAGATGTCCTGGAGGTTCCTAAGCCTCTCCTCATTTTTTTCAATTGTTGTTTCTTCATTTTTTTCTGATTTGATGTTTCTTTCTTCCTTCTGGTCCACTCCATTGATTTGAGTCCCAGTTTCCTTCCCATCACTATTGGTTCCCTGTACATTTTCCTTTATTTCACTGAGTGTAGCCTTCATTTTTTCATCTATTTTGTGAGCAAAATCAACCAATTCTGTGAGCATCCTGATGACCAGGGCTTTGAACTGTGCACCTGATAGGTTAGCTATCTCTTTGTTGCCTAGTTTTATTTTTACTGGAGCTTTGATCTGTTCTTCCCTTTGGGCCATTTTTTTTTTGTCTTGATGCGCCTGTTACCTACTGAGGGGTGGAGCCTTAGGTGTTCACCAGGGCGGGGCAACCCAGTTGCTGGGTTGTGATGCAGTATGTGGGGGAGGAGTCTGAGAGGGAACAGTGGTGTTTGCTCTGCTCTCTGCCCAATTTCAGTCATTTCCCCTGCTTTCCCCAAGCAAACTGGGCCCTTCTGGTGCTGAATCCTGGGTGGGTGGGTGGGCTTGTGTACGTTCTAGGACCCTGTGGGTCTCTCCAATGAACTTTCCTGTGAGGCTGGGAGTCTCTCTCGGCACCTCACCCCCCACAACTGTTTTCGGTCGGTGTTTTGAGGCTTTATTTCCTCATGCTGGGACCCTGGGTTATGCAGTCTGCCTCACTCCCCAGTTTCACCTGGTTTATCTGCATGTGAATATGGGACCGTCCAGTCCGCCAGCTGCCTTGTGCACTGTGCCCCCCCACAATCCCCCGCCTTGCTGGGTCTGCCCAGTGCCACCTCCGGTGCGCGTGCAGGGGTACACTGCCGCTGCTTTGCCGAAAGCACTCTCTGGCTGGCTGCCCAACTCTGCCCCTCCTACTGGTCTGGATGAATGTTTCTTCTTTAACTCCTTGGTTGTCAGACTTCCATACAGTTCAATTTAGTCAGTACCGGTTGTTTTTTTGTTTCTAAATTTTTGTTGTCCTTATTTTGGTTGTGTGAGGAGGCACAGTACGTCTAGCTATATCTCCATCTTGGCTGGAAGTCTCAAGATTGTAATATTAAATAAGACTACTAGTAGAATATTCAAAGAGAGTAGCATGGGGAGTCTATTAATAGGCTCTTTAAAGAGAGAACTTTGCTTTTTTCTTCCTTTATAATTTTTCCCAACTTCTTAAAATAATTTCAAACATACAGGCAGAAAAGTTGAAAGAATAGAACAATGAACACCTACCTACTTGGATTAAATGACTATTAAATTTTGGCCATATTTGCTTTATCTGTTTATGTGTGTATACACGCATACACACACACACACACATTTTTTTGCTAAACTGTTTGAAAGGAAGTTGCAGACATCATGATATTCCCCTAAATACTTCATTATGAATCTCCCAAGAATGAGGACATTCTCCTACCTAATAACAATACCATCATCACACCTAAGGAAATTAACAGTAAGTCCCTAACACCTAACATCCAGCCCATATTCAAATTTCCTTTATTGATGAGACCAGACCAGCTTTCTTATAGAATGTTTCATCACATGTCACCTATATTTCCTGTAAACTAGAAATGATATCCATTGGCTTGATTATATTCACATTAATTTTTTTTTAGTAAGAGAACTTCATAGGTAAGACTGTGTATCCCATGTTGCATCACACCAATAGGCAGATAATGTTAGGTTATCCCACAGTTAGTGATGCCAAGTTTGATTACCTAGTGAGATGATATCTACTAGATCTTACCATTGTAAAAGATAAGTTGTTTCCCCCTTTGCAGTTAGCAAGTAGTTCATAGGGTTATATGCCAGCGTCATGCGTTTATCCTATTACCTAATAACTTTTGCCTAGTGGTCTTGGCATCCATTAGTGATCCTTAAGGTTTGCTTTTTGATAATAGCAGGGTGCAGTTTCTTGATTAGTTTAATATAAAATCATAAAATGGAACTCGATAGAATTTTTTCTGCAAACTAAGGCTAAAGGAAAAACAGCAATAAACAGAATTGGAGATTTTGTCAGGGAAACATAGCTACTTTATTTTTATTTTTGCATATATTCTTTTTTATTTTTCTTTTTTATTGCTGTTCAGTTAGTGTTGTCCTGCCTTTTCCCCATTGCTCATCCCTACCCCATCCCCACCTGCTCCCACAGTCAATTCCCCGCATTGTCCATGCCCGTGAGTCCTCTGTTTGTGTTCCTTTTCTTACCCCTTCCTCTTCTTTCACCATTACCCCCTCCCCCATGCCTCTTCCCCTCTGGTGATTGACAGTTTGTTCTCTATTACCAAGTCTCTGGTTATATATTGTTTGCTTGTTTGTTTTGTTGATTAGGTTCCACTTGTAGGTGAGATCACATGGTATTTGTCTTTCACTGCCTGGCTTATTTCACTTAGCATAATGCTCCGGTTCCATCTGTGCTGTTGCGAAGGGTAGGAGCGCCTCCTTTCTTTCTACTGTGTAGTATTCCATCCTTTGAGTGTACTACAGTTTTTTGATCCACTCATTTACTGGTGGGCACTTAGGCTGTTTTCAGCACTTGGCTATTGTAAATAACACTGGTATTGAACATTGGGGTGGATCTTTTGAATTGTTGTTTCAGGATTCTTAGTGTAGAGTCCCAGCAGTGGGATTGCTGGATCAAAAGGCAGTTCCATCTTTAGTTTTCTGAGGAAATTCCATACTGTTTTCCACAGTGGCTGCACCAGTCTGCATTCCAACCAACAGTGCACTAGGGTTCCCTTTTCTCACCAACGTGACCAGCACTTATTGTTTGTTGATTTGGCTGTAATGGCCATTCTCACCAGTGTGAAGTGGTATCTCGTTGTTTTAATTTGCATCTCTCTGATGGCTAGTGATGCTGAATATTTTTTCATACGACTTTGGGCCCTCCATGTGTCCTCCTTGGAAAAGTGTCTGTTCAGGTCATTTGCTCATTTTTTGATTGAATTGTTTGTCTTCCTGGTGTGTATGGAGTCATGTGAGTTTTTTAATATATTTTGGAGATCCAGCCCTTGCCCAGGGTATCATTGGCAAATATGTTTTCCCATATGGTTGGTTCCCTTTCCATTTTGTTGATATTTTCTTTGGTTGTACAGAAGCTTTTTAATTTGATGATATCCCATTTGTTTATTCTTTCCTTTATGTCCCTTGCTCTAGGGGACATATCAGTGAAAATATTGCTGCATGGGATATCTGAAATTTTCTTGCCTATATTCTCCTCTAGGACTTTTATGGTGTCACAGCTTATATTTAAGGTTTTTTTTAATCCATCTTGAGTTTATTTTGGTCTATGGTGTAACCTGATAGTCTACTTTCTTTCTTTTTTTTTTTTTTTTTTTTTTGCATGTACTTGTCCAGCTCTCCCACACCACATATAGTGAAAAGGCTCTTTTTACTCCATTTTATGTTCTTGTCCCCTTTTTCAAATATTAACTGACTGTATTGACATGGGTTCATTTTGGGGCTCTGTATTCTGCTCCATTGATGTATGTGTCTGTTTTTATGCCAGTACCAGACTGTTTTGATTACAGTGGCCTTGTAATATAGTTTGATATCAGGTATTGTGATTGCTCCTGCTTTGTTCTTCTTTTTCAAAATTGTTGAGGCTATTCAGGGTCACATATGGTTCCATATAAATTTTTGAAATATTTGTTCTACATATGTAAAATATATCATTGGTATTTCAATAGGGATTGCATTGAATCTATAGATAGCTTTGGGTATTATGGATATTTGTGGTAAAACATGCATAATATAATATTTACCATCTTAACCATTTCAAGTTCAGTTTTGTTAAGTACATTTACACTGCTCTACAACCACTTTCCAGAATTCTTTTCATCTTGCAAACCTGGGATTCCATATGCATTAAACAACTCTCCATTTCCCCCTCCCCCCAACATTATGCTTTCTGTTTCTATGAATTTGACTATTCTGGGTACCTTATATAAGTGGAGTCATACTTTTGTCATTTTGTGACTGGCTTATTTTGCTTAGAATAATGCCCTCCAGGTTCATTCATGTTGTCACATGTGTCAGAATTTCATTCTTTTTTTTTTAAGGCTGAATAATATTCTATTGTGTATATATATGAGGTCTGTCTGGAAAAAGTCCAGCCAGTGTTAATATAATAAAAATGGTTTGTGAGACATTGATGTAACCTGGCAGCCAAGGAGAGTGGACTGGAATGTGCATGCATGAATAATGATGACTTCACTGTACTAGTCAGTGGGGGCAGTAGATGTCATTGAGTGAGCATGGATACTATGTGGCCATCACATGAGCAAGTAGAGCAAAGAATCTACATCAAATTTTGCATTAAGCTTGAGCATTGCTCCATGGAAACTATTCAGATGATTCAGAAGACCACTGCTATGGGCAACTGGTGATTGGCAGCTTCATCGGGAAAATGCACCCACTCATGCATCATGTCTCATGCAGTTTGTTGATAAAACATCAAATCACCCAGGTGACTCTCTCTCCCTACAACTGAGATTTGGTGCCCTGCAACTTCTGGCCTTTCCCAAAACTAAAACCACCTTTGAAAGGGGAGAGATTTCGTACAGTAGATGGGATTTCCGAACATATGATAGGGCAGCTGATGGTGACTGGGAGAACTGTGTGATGTGCCAAGGTGCCTACTTTGAAGGGGACTGAGTTGTCATTGTTGTAATTGTTGTATGTATGTTTCTTGTGTCTTGTATCCTCTTCAATAAATGTCTTTGCTTTTCATATTATATGGATGGATACCTTCTGGACACAGTATATGTCACACACACACATATACACCTATACACATATGTATGTGTGTATATATATGTATATGTGTGTACACACACAGTGTGTGTGTGTGTGTGTGTGTGTGTGTGTGTGTAAAACATGTCAGTGGTCTGAATTCAGACTGTTGGCTCCAGTTTGGGGCCTTACTGTTCACCAAAGTAGCCTTCTGTAAATGTCTTCTAACAGACTAGAGCAGATGGAGGGGTCAGAGAGGAAGGGACTGTTGGGCTAGTGAGCCCGATCAGTAGCATAAAACATCTGGTGACAGCACAGCTACATTACTTCCACTGCATACATCGAGTTATGGATATTAGAGATGATTGAATATTTTAATATTATCAGTCTCCCGGAAAGCAGTGGTCCCCACAGTATGTTATTTTCAATTGTAAACATTTAAACAAAATTTATAAGGGAAAATATTCATTGTGATATTTTTAAATATATAAAGACATAAAAATGGAAATTAACCAGTCTGTTATACTAATTCCAGATGCAGAAACATATTTCAGTGTGCTTCTCTCTAGGCCTTTACAAAGATTTGGCACGTGTGTATCTTTTACCCTAAGTTAGAATACTATATGTGACTTTATGTCTTGCCTTCTTTAAGGTTATATCTTAAGTATTTTCTTCTGTCAGTATTCTTCAAAAACATTTCTTTTGATGCTCTAGAAGTTCTGCATTTTCATGTGAGCTGTAATAAGAGTATTATGCTAGTGAGTGAAATGCCTGTAGTGTTACCCCAGGTGGACTTGGGAGGTAGCAGCCCTGTTTGCCTTGTCTGTTTCCCTAGCTGCATCCTACCTTTCTGTCACCCTAGTGTGGTCTTTATGTATACTAAAATTCTGTAAGTTAAACTTGGAAGCTCTTTTCTCCCACTGACTTTTGCTTCATTTTACTTTTTATAACAGCTTTAGTGAGATAATTCACATACCGTTAAATTCATCACCTCAAAGTGTACATAATTTTTTTTAGTAATTCAGACTTGTTCCAATATTGATTTGAAAGACTGACCTCTGTACTTCAGACTTGAATTTTTTTTGCTGCTTTTTAATTCACAACCTACTTTGCTCACTTTTAGACTTACATCATACTACCTGTGTATTTTCTTGGTGTCTAACGTCACTTGTATTTTGTAGGGCGTTGTTCCAACTGCTCAGCGGGCTGCTATCGTTGTGGGAGTAGAGCTACCAGTCTATGATATTACAAAGAAGCACTTAATATTGTCAGGGGTGATGGGAGACACAATTTTAACTCACTTCGTGTAAGTATGATAGATTGTATTCATGCCATATTTCCAGTACTTTGAGCACAAAAAGCATCTTTCAGTGAGATCCTATTATAGAATAGATACCTTATTTTATTTTATTTTATTTTTTTAAAGATTGTATTTATTTATTTTTAGAGAGAGGGGAAGGGAAGGAGAAAGAGAAGGAGAGAAACATCAGTGTGTGGTTGCCTCTCACACGCCCCCTACTGGGGACCTGGCCCGCAACCCAGGCATGTGCCCTGACTGGGAATCGAACCAGCGACCCTTTGGTTCACAGGCCTGTGCTCAATCCACTGAGCTACACCAGTCAGGGCTGATAACCTTTATTTCATATCCCAGATGCTATGACCACTTAGGTCCTTAGAGGCAGTGTCTAATACAGCAGCCTATCAGATGTCTGTAGGTTTTTCATTTGTTCATACACAGCCTAAATATCTATTAGTTGCTTTGGTTTATTTTGGCAAGGAAACTTTTATCAGTGAGGCTGAGAAAAAAGATATAATTTAATAGGGCCCCTGAAACAAAACCATAGTTTTGGGCTGAAGACTGTTGCCAGTGGCATCCTACATTTTCTTCATGTTGTAACTTGCATGATATCTTACTACTTAAATGCATTTAGCATGTAATCCTATGTTTTGAAAAATTTACATAACTAATATATGATGTGTGATACTTCCTGCTTAGGGATCTTGCTAGATTTATAAACTGTCCCCTTTTAAGAAAAAAAAAAAGCTGTCTAAGTTTCAGATTGAAAAGTAAAGGGGACAACTTTTAAATGATATCTCTTTAGAAAATATTTTCTTTCTCTTTAGATTACAATGAAAGGGCAAGTGCCAGGTTTTATCTGATGAGCCTGACTCATTGTGCATTTAAGTTTGGCCTGATTTCTGTTTAGTGGGAAGGGATGGAATTGAGGCAATCTGTCTTCTTAAAGTTTTCCTTTTTAGTTCCAGCTTTACATGCGGCTTGGCTGGGGCTCTGGCTTCTAATCCAGTTGATGTGGTTCGAACTCGTATGATGAACCAGAGGGCAATTGTCGGACATGTGGACCTTTACAAGGGTACTTTGGATGGTATTTTAAAGGTATGCACACTGTGGACTTAGATTACATTTTTAATCTTCTTTGATGTCTCAGGCCTTATTCTTAATTGTTACATATAATTCTGAAGCTGGAAGAATCATTATATACATTTTTATAGGCTCCCAGAGTAATTCCCAGGTAGAAAAGCTGTACCCTTGGGAATCTGCTGATGCACAGTGGTCCTTAATCTTGTTATTCTGATTTGAATGCTTATGATTGCAGGATACTTTTATTAATAGCACCATGTGGAATTGATATAAAGCACTTAACATATCCCCACATTTGCTCACTTCAAAAAAGTCAGAGTCCCTGTAGTAGAAAATCTGGCACTCAATTTTAGTTCAGCGTTAGGCTATTGTTCACACTTTTGCTTTGAAAGTTTCTGTGATGTTATTCTTGTAGAGAGCTGAATATTGTAAATGAATTATGTGTTATATAATCACTGGTGATAATACTTCTACAGAGAACAAATTTGAGGGTAAATATGATATTGCCATATGGTTTCTCTGTGGTTCAGTTTAGTGTAACAACTATTTATTATATATCAGGCACATTTTAGTAGGCACAGAGAAATTATAGCATACTACTGGTGTACAAACAGATAATTAACACAGTTGGTGACTGATAACATCAGGGATCTATGGGAGGAAATCTTAGTCCAATTTGGAAGTTTAGGATAGGCTCCCTATAGATGGTGGCATCTTGAATAATAATAACTCATATATGTTGAGTGCTTTACTATGTATCAGGAACTATCCTAATGAGACCTTACATATTTCAGTGGTGACCATGTGGTGACATTCATTGACAGAGGCATCACAGGAAGAGGAACAGGTTTTGTGGGAGACATTACAGTTATGGACACTTAGTTTGAGGCTCATGAGGAAGACACAGTGGATATATTTGTATATTTTAGTCTTCACTCAGAGGAGGGTTCAGGGGTGTAGCTGAGAACTTTGGGAATCACTAGTGTACAGATGTTACATAACTGTGGAGGGGGAGACCAAGGAGAGCAGGTAGAGGAAGTCACAGCTTTTTTGCCTTCCTAGATCATTGGAGTGTTATAACATTTGTCCCATTAATAGTGATTCACAGAGGCAGTGATTGTTGGACTCTGGATAGTACAGTTTGGCAAAAGCCCTCCTTACTGTTTTTCACATGCTCGCCCTTCCACTTGACAGTCACTGATGTAGAGAGAAGAGTAGGGCCAAGGAAATGACAATTGTTAAGGATTTGATAAGTGAGAAACCTAGGAAAGACACCAAAAGATAATAGTTCAAAAGGTATGAGGAAACTTAGAAGACAATAGTGTCATGGAAGCCAAGGGCATAAAGAATTTCAAGAAGGGATGGGTAATTATTTGTGAAATGGAATAGAGAGATCCAGTATAAGGACTGCAAAGTATCTCTTGGATATAATATTTTCTAGAGAGATTTGCTGGATTGGTGTTTGCAAAAGCCAGCTGCTGTGCATTGAGAAGTGGTTCAATTTAATCATTCATTCATTCATTCATTCATTCAATACAAAAATGTTTAAGTGTCTTATTGCCAGGCACTTTTCTAGGTTGGTGAACAAAAAAAGTCCTGCCTTTCATGACATTGTGATTCTAATAGGAAGAGACAGATAAATACGTAGGAAGTGAGGATAAGTAGATAAGTATAAAATATTACTTCAGGAAGGTTGGCTAAGAGGAGCTAAAGGGAAAATAATATAGTTATAGCTAGCACTTATTGAACCCTTATTATATGCCACACACTATAGTACGTCCTTTAACTCATAACAACCCTGTGGCGTCGGCACTATCTGTCCCATTTTATAAATGATGGATATTAGGTTCAGAGTAGCTAAGTATTTATCCAAGATTACACACTGAATAAATGTCAGCTCTGGGATTGAAACCAGGGTCTGTCTGATTCCAAAGTTTGTACTCGTAATCACTACTCTGTGTTGTATTGGCAGAAATGTATTTTCATGTTGGCAGTAACTTTTAAGTACTTATATTTACTCACTTATTCACTTACTTGCTATTAAAGTTCTTTAAAACAATTTCACTCTACATTGTCATTATATATAATAGCATCATACTATATTATTTCATCTCTAAGGGTCCCCAAACACTTTGGTGAATGGAATTATGCATTCATCTCTGACATAGAAATGAGCAACTGCAAATCTCATTTTGTTTCCTCCATCTTAAAACCATTGAATGGCTTGTCATACACCCAAATGATCTGTGTGACTTGATCCCTTTTTCCTTCCACAGCCTTATCTTTGCTACCTTTATTCTACATTTCAGATGTATTGAACAATTTCTAGTACTAGACTTTCTCTCATGCCCAAGTTTTCACGTATGCCATCTACTTTGTTGGATGCCCCCCACCCATCCTAACTCTCTTTCACTTGGCTAGCTTCTACTCATTATTTAGATCTCATTACTTTTTCATAAAGGCCTTCTCAGAGTATTAAACTAGGTTAGTTTTGTACACTTACTTAATCATAGCATTTATTATACAGTGGAACCTCAGCTCTCAAAGGTAATTCATTTCGCAAGGCTATTTGAGAAGTGATTTGTTTGAGAACTGAATCTCGTTTGTCTGTCACCTGAGAGATGCGTGCTTGATCATACAGGTATCAGACTGTAAGGGTTGTTGGGCCCAGAACCCAAGAACTGAAGTTTTGTTTGACAACCGAGAAATTCCTTCCATGAACAACTTGGTCAAGAACTGAATTGTTTGAGATGGGGGATGTTCAAGAACTGAGGTTTCACGCATTTTAAAAAATCTTGAGGACCAATTCGCACATCATAAGATTAATCTATTCAAAGTAGCTTTTGGTATATTCACAGATATGGGCAACCATCATCACCACAATTTTATAACATTTTCATTACCTTTCTCTCTTTTAAGTATATTTTATCGATTATGCTATTACTGTAGTCCCAATTTTCTTCTCCCCTTTATCCTCCTCCACCCTGCAGCATTCCCCCCCTTAGTTCGTGTCCTTTGTTTGTACATATAAGTTCTTTGGCTGCTCCATCTCCTATACTATTCTTAACCTCCCCTGTCTATTTTGTGCCTACCTATTATGCTTCTTATTCCCTATACCTTTGACCTCCATTCTCCCCCTTCCCACCCCCACTAATAACCCTCCATGTGATCTCCATTTCTGTGATTCTGTTCCTGTTCTAGTTGTTTTCTTTGTTTTGTTTTGTTTTTAGGTTCAGTTGTTGATAGTTGTGAGTTTGTTGCCATTTGATTGTTCATAGTTTTGATCTTCTTTTTCTTAGATAAGTCCCTTTAACATTTCATATAATAACGGCTTGGTGATGACAAACTCCTTTAACTTGACCATATCTGGGGAGAACTTATCTGCCTTTCCACTCTAAATGATAGCTCTGCTGGATAGAGTAATCTTAGATGTAGGTCCTTGCCTTTCATGACTTCAAAGGTTGCCTTTGAGAAATCAGCTGATAGTCTTATGGGAACTCCTTTGTAGGTAACTATCTCATTTTGTCTTGCTGCTTTTAAGATTCTCTCCTTATCTCTAATCTTGGGTAACTTAATTATGACGTGTCTTGGTGTGTTCCTCCTTGGGTCCAACTTCTTTGGGACTCTCTGAGCTTCCTGGACTTGCATGTCTATTTCCTTCTCCAGATTGGGGAAGTTTTCCTTCATTATTTGTCCATACAAGTTTTCAATTTCTTGCTTTTTCTCTTCTTCTGGTACCCCTATGATAAGGATGTTGGGTGTTTGAAGTCGTCGCAGAGGTTATAAGCCTCTTTTCATTTTTTTTGAATCCTTGTTTCTTTATTCTGTTCTGGTTAGATGTTTATTCCTTCCTTTTGTTCCAAGTCATTGATTTGAGTCCTGGTTTCCTTCCCTTCACTGTTGGTTCCCTGTATCTTTTCCTTTATTTCAGTTTGTATAGCCTTCACTTCTTCCTTCATTTTGTGACTGAGATCAGTCATTTCTGTGAGCATCCTGATTACTAGGGTTTTGAACTCTGCATCACATAGGTTGTCTATCTCCTTGTTGCTTAGTTCTTTTTCTGGAGTTTTAATCTGTTCTTTCATTTAGTTCATATTTCTTTGTCCCAGCACACCTATTACATAGTAAGGGATCGAGCCTTAGTATTTGCCAGGGTGAGGCAACCCTTTTGCTGTGTTGGGGTGCTATCTGTGGGGGAGGGATCCAAGAGGGAACAATGCCACTTGCTCAGCTCCCGTCCCACTTTTCATCACTTCCCTCACTTCCCACAAGCGCATTGTGCTCTTTCAGGTACTGATTCGCAGGTGGGTGTGTTTGTGTATGCTTTAGGACCCCGCGAACCTCTCCAACAGACTCTTCTGTGAGACTGGGAGTTTCCCCCTTTCCTGCAAGTCCCACAGATTTTTTATAGCAAGGGGTTTTGAGTCTTTAGTTTCCCTGCACTGAAATCACCCACCCAGTCTGCCAGCTGCTGCCTTGCCCTGTGTCCTTTCCACCCTGGCTGCCTGTCTCTGCCTCTCCTACCAGTCTGCATGAATGTTTCTTTAACTCCTTGGTTGTTGGACTTCCATGCAATTTTTTTTTCTGGCAGTTCTGGTTGTTCTTTGTTTTTAAAGGGTTGTTATCCTTCTTTTGATGTTCTAGGAAGTGAAGCATTTCTGCCTATGCCTCCATCTTGGCTGGAACCCTGTACCTTTCTTTTTTAAAAAAAATATTTATTGATTTTAGAGAGCCAGAGGGAGGGAGAGAGATAGAGAAACATCAGTATGTTGTTAGTTAGCTATGCATTCACCGGTTGATTTCTTGTATGTACCCTGACTGTGGATCAAACCTGCAACCTTGGCATATCGGGATAATGCCTAACCTTGTCAGGACTTGACTGGCTCCTTTCATTTACTGTAATGTTTCAAGGTTTACTCATGTTGTAGCATGTATCACTACTTTGTTCCTTTTTATAACTGGATAATACCCCATTGTATGACTAAATCACATTCACATTTTTTTCATTTTATTGTAATTACTTTTATTTTTTATTTTATTCTTTTTTATTGAATTTATTAGGCTGATATTTGTTTAACAAAACCATATAGGTTTCAAGTGTACAACTCAACAAAATGCCATTGCACACTGCATTGTGTCCTCATCACCCAAAGTAAAGTTTCTTCCCTTCCCCATTTATCCCCTCTTTGCCTTCTTCTACCTCCCCCCCACCCCCTTTCCCTCTGGTTAATACAATGCTGTTGTCCATGTCAATGTGTGTATGTGTGTGTGTGTGTGTATTCTTAATGCATTCACCTTTTTTCACGTAGTCCCCCAACACCCCTCCTCTCTGTAATTACTTTTAATGTCTAACTGCTTGACCCAATGGATTGTAAGTTCCTTGAAGGCAAGGCAGTGTGCATCTTGTTTATCAACATTATAAGGATATAATGTTTATTCACTGCAAATTATTGGTTGAATGAATGTATAATTTCATGAAGTAGCCTGTTGTCTCTGTTTATCTACAGAAATTCTTGTTTGTTTCCACATAACTGCCTAAGCAAAAAAGTGTGCTTCCTAGGTCTAATGTTCTAAAGAAATTAGTCAATGTTTTGGAGCTTTATAAGGATTCAGATGGCTGATGGGAGTGTTAAAGACCCTCACTGTGTTTGTGTGTTCATGTACTCAATAAATATGTATTTAGATATTTATTGGAAACTTTATACACCAGACAATGTTAGGTGGTAGGGATATAATGTTGAATGAGACAAATATAGTCCCTACTTTCCTGGAGATTATGTTGTAGTTGAGGCAGACAGATGATAAACAGATAAAGAATAAACAGTATAATTTCAGATAGAAGTAAATGCTATGAAGAAACAAACAGAACATAATGAGATAGTGACTCCATGATGATGGTGGAAAACTGCTTTAGCTAGGGTGGCCAGGAAAAGGCTCTGAGGAGGTGACATTAGAGCAGAAGTCTGAATGATGAGAAGAAGGTGGCCACGTGAAACTCTGAGAGAAAGGTATTTCATAAAGAAGGAACAGGTACAAAGGCCCTGAGTTGGGAATGAGCTGGACATGTTTAAGCATTAAAAAGAAGGCTGATGTGGCTGAGTGTGGTAAATGAAGGAGAAAGTATTGGGTTAGCCAAAAAGTTCATTGTTTTTTTTTTTCCGTAAGTAAGATAGCTCTAGTAATGGTTAGTTACCAGAGCCATCTTATGGAAAAAATGGTTAGTTGTCTTTAACTTCGTTTGAAACAATTGTGTTAGATTGTGTTGTGACAGCTATCATGTCAGTGTGCATTTATTTATTTTTTTATTTTTTAAAGATTTTATTTATTTATTTTTAGAGAGAGGGGAAGGGAGGGAGAGAGAGAGAGAGAAACATCAATATATGGTTGCCTCTTGTGCCCCCTACTGGGCATCTGGCCTGCAACCCAGGCATGTGTCCTGACTGGGAATCAAACTGGCAACCCTTTGGTTTGTAGGCTGGCACTCAATCCACTGAGCCACAACAGCCAGGGCTCGTATCAGTGTTCATTTAAAAAAAAACCTTATCAAAATTGGTGAATTTTTGTGTAGCCATTTTAATATTGAAGATGGAAGAAAAAAGCATTATTTTTGGCATATTATGCTTTATTATTGCAAGAAAGGAAAAACACAGCTGAAATGCAGAAAAAAGTTATGCAGTATATGGAGAAAGTACTGTGACTGATCAAATGTGTCAAAAGTGGTTTGTGAAATTTCATGCTGGAGATTTCTCACTGGATGATGCTCCATGGTCAGGTAGACCAGTTGAAGTTGATAGTGATCAAATCAATATATTAAGTGAGAACAATCAACATTATACCATGTGGGAAAATAGCTGACATACTCAAAATATCCAAATCATTAAAGTTATTGGTGAAAATGAAGAAGTGTGTCTTTTGTGGAGAAAAACTAAATGAACTTTTTGGCTACCTCAATAGTAGTAAATGAAACCAGAAAGAGAGAGGCAGGGACTAAATCATGTAGGATCCTATAGGTCATCATAGAAAACTTGCAATTAGAATGAATTCTACTGGGAAGTCATTGGAGAGTGTCAAGCAGGAAAGTGATACTGTCTGATTTAAAATTTCAAAAGATTGTTAAGGGGGAGATTGTAGACTAGTTAGGAGACTTATTGTGGTAGAGGTGATATGGTTGGATTGTATTTCTAAGATGCCTTGTAATGGTAGCAATCTGTGATTGTAGGTTATCTGCATCTGGGCTTTATTTTTGCTGATTTTCATAATTTTCAACATCTGTTTTAATCTGAGACCCAGGGCATTTGCTGGTGATCCATTGGGGGAACTACATTAACCATCATGTTTTCATAAATAATGCCCTTATTAAATTGCTATGTGCTCTAAAAAATGGTAAGGATAATTATCTTGAGTATTTGTTTTTTAAAATTTAAGTATAGTTGGTATATAATATTATATTAGTTTCAGGTATACAATATAGTGATTCAGCATTTTTATACCTTATAATATGATCACCACTATACACTGCAGCAATTCTGCTTTTGGGTATTTGTCCAAAGAAATTGAGTGTTCTTAATCTATAGGATGGGATAAGGGATATTTATAAATCTGGATTCTGATAATATTGTCTAATCCAGGTATATCCATTTTTAGTATAATGGTTTCACTTCATCAGTGGAAAGGCAAAATCACATTTTTTCAATGTCTAATACAATGCCTAAATCACAGGAATCACTTAATAAATATTTATCAATGAAATAGGAACTGTTTCTGTAAATTGAATTCAACATTCACCAGTTTATGACCTTTGATATATATGATTTGTCATTTAATTTATAATAGCCATTCACTTGGTGTGTGTAGAGCCCTTTATATAAAACGGGAAATGCAAATTCAGATCCTCAAAGCATTGATATGAGGTAGGCCATGGCATTATGCAGAACTTACAATGATGAACCACACTCAGAGGATAGTGACTTGCCCAACTCCCTATTCACCTACCTTGCTTTACTTTTCCTATTAGTGCGTATTTCTGAATATACATAAGTTTATGTTTTTGTCAGCTCCCCTGGAGTATGCACTTCATGAGGGCAGGGACTATATAAGTTATCTTTTGCTGTGTAACAAACTACTCCACAACTCAGTGCCTTAAAACAACAAACATTTATTATCTCGCATTTTCTGTGGGTCAGGGATTCAGAAGCAGTTTAGCTGAGGGATTTTAACTTAGATTCTCATGAGAGTGTTGTCCAAATGTCAGCTAGGGCTTCAGTCATCTTAATTGGGGCTGGGTTATCTGCTTCAAAGATGATTCGTGTGGCTGTTAGCAGGACACCTCTCTGGCTGTTGGCAAGAGGCCATGTGGGCCTCTCTTCATGACACGGAAGCTGGCTTCTCCAGAGTGAATGATCCAAGAGAGAACAAGGCAGATGCCTTATATATATATAAAAACATTTTTCATAACAAACCATTGGAAGTGACATGTGTTCACTACTGCCATATTCTATTGGTGATACAGACCAATCCTGATATGTTTAGAAGGGCCTACACAAGTGTGCGAATAACTGGAGGTGGCTTTCTTTGGGGACCATCTTGGAAGCTCTCTATCACAAATACTTTTTGTCTCTTGTTTACTAGTATTACTATTATCTTAGCATCAAGAATACTTTGCATATTT
>PVKU01013842.1:0-26366 GCA_004027475.1 Anoura caudifer
CCACAGAAATACAAAGGATTGTAAGAAATTACTATGAAGAACTGTGTGCCAAGAAATTTGAAAACCTAGGTGAAATGGACAAGTTTATAGAAAAATGTAATCTCCCATAACTCAATCAAGAAGAAGCAGAAAGCCTGAACTGACCAATAACAGCAGATGAAATTGAAGCACTAATCAAAAAACTCCCAACACACAAAAGCCCTGGACCAGATGGTTTCACAGGAGAATTCTACAAAGCATTTAAGGAAGAGATAACCCCTATCCTTCACAGACTTTTCAAAAAAATCCAAAATGAAGGAAGACTCCCAAACTCTTTTTATGAAGCCAGCATCATCCTAATCCCAAAACCAGATAAAGACACAACAAAGAAAGAAAACTTTAGGCCAATATCACTGATGAACATAGATGCTAAAATTCTCAACAAAATATTGGCAAGCTTCATCCAACAATACATTACAAAGATCATACATCATGACCAAGTGAGATTCATCCCTGGGATGCAAGGTTGGTTCAACATTCGCAAATCTGTAAGTGTAAAACATCACATAAACAAAAGCAAAGACAAAAATGACATGATCATATCAATAGATGTGTAAAAAGAATTTGATAAGGTACAATACCCATTTATGATAAAAACACTCAGCAAAGTGGTAATAGAGGGAGCATTCCTCAACATAATAAAGGCCATATATGAGAGACCTACAGCCAACATCATACTCACCGGGCAAAAACTAAAATCTTTTCTGACTAAGATCAGGAACAAGACAAGGTTGTCCACTTTCACCACTTCTATTCAATATAGTATTGGAAGTATTGGCCACAGCCATTAGAAAAGAAAAGGAAATAAAAGACATCCAAATTGGAAAGGAGGAAACAAAAATATCATTATTGGCAGATGGCATGATAGTGTACATAGAAAATCCTATAGAGTTGGCCAAAAAGCTGCTCAACCTAGTAAATGAATGTGGCCAAATAGCAGGATACAAAGTCAATATCCAGATATCAAAGGCATTTCTGTATACCAACAATGAAACAGCAGAAGCAGAAATCAAGAAAAAAATCCCATTTGATATAGCAAAAAGAAAAATAAAATACCTAGGATTAAACCTAAACAAAGAAGTAAAAGACCTGTATGCAGAAAACTACACAACACTGAAGAAAGAAATCAAGGAAGACAGAAACAAATGAAAACATATACCGTGTTCATGGATTGGAAGAATTAACATCATCAATATATCCATACTACCCAAAGCAATTTACAGATTCAATGCAATACCTATTAAAGTATCAATGGCATATTTCACAGACATAGAACAAACATTTCAAAAATTTATATGGAACCATAAACAACCTCGAATAGCTGCAGCAATTTTGAGAAAGAAGAGCAAAGTAGGAGGGATCACAGTACCTGACACCAAACTGTATTACAGGGCCACTGTAATCAAAACAGCCTGGTACTGGCACAAAAATAGGCACATGGACCAGTGGAACAGAGAGCCCAGAAGTAAACTCAATTCTCTATGGTCAATTAATATTTGACAAAGGAGGTAGCAACATAAAATGGAGTAAAAGTAGCCTCTTCAACAAGTGGTGTTGGGAGAACTGGACAGTTACATGCAAAAAAAAGAAACTCGAGCACCAACTTACACCATACACAAAAATAAATTCAAGTTGGAAAAAAGATTTAAATATAAGCTGTGACATCATTAAAGTCCTAGAGGGGAATGTAGGCAGGAAAATCTCAGATATTTCACACAGCAACATTTTTATTGATATGTCCCCTAAAAGCAAGGGACATAAAGGAAAGAATAAACAAATGGGATCTCATCAAAATAAAAAGCTTCTGCATGGCTAAAGAAAGAGTATTAAAATAAAAAGAGAACCAACTGTATGGGAAAACATATTTGCCAATGATACCTCAGACAAGGGTTTAATCTCCAAAATATATAAAAACGTATACAACTCCATTCTAAGAAGACAAGCAACCCAATTAAAAAATGGGAAAAGGACTTGAACAGACACTTCTCCAAGGAGGACATACAGAAGATCCAGAGACACATGAAAACATGCTCAGTATCTCTAGCTATCAGAGAGATGAAAATTAAAACCACAATGAGATACCACTTCACACCAGTCAGAATGGCCATCAGAAACAAAGCAACAAACAACAAGTATTGGAGAGAATGTGGAGAAAAGGGGACCCTAGTGCACTGTTGGTGGGATTGCAGACTGGTACAACCACTATGGAAAGCAGTATGGAATTTTCTAAGAAAATGAAAAATGGATCTACCTTTGGACCCAGCAATTCCACTGCTAGGATTATGTCCTAGAAACCCTGAAACACCAATCCAAAAGAACCTATGCACCCCAATATTCATAGCAGCACAATGAACAATAGCCAAGCGTTGGAAGCAACCTAGGTGCCCATCAGTAAATGAATGAATCAAGAAATTATGGTACATTTACACAATGGAATCTATGCAGCAGAATGAAAGAAGGAGCTCCTGCCCTTCGCAGCAGCATGGATGGAACTGGAGAGCATTATGGTAAGCGAAATAAGGGAGGAAGTGAAAGACAAATACCATATGATCTCATCTTTAACAGGAACCTAATCAACAAAACAAACAAACAAGCATAATATAACCAAAGGCACTGAAATTGAGAACAGACTGACAGTCACCAGACGGGAGAGGGGAGGGAATTTCATGGGAAAAGGGTAAGGGTTCAGAGCAACAAGTGTGAAAGACACATGGACAAAAACTAGGGAGGGTAGATATGGGTGGGAGGTGGGGAGGGTTGGGGCAGTGGACTGGGACGTGAGTAAAAGACAGAAAACTGTACAAGAACAACAATTAAAATTTTTTAAAAATGAAGAAAAAATATGTTTGTCCACTTTTCAGGGGCAGTGACAGACCTCTACTATGGAGGTGAGGATTTCTGTTCAAAAAAATAAAAATAATAATTAATAAATAAAATAAAATTATAGATTTCAGTGGTACAATTCTATAATACATCATCTGTATATTGTATTGTGTGTTCACCACCCCAAGTCAAGTCTCCTTCCATCACCATTTATTCCTCTTATATCCTCTTCTACCTCCCTCTACCACCCATTTCATTCTGGTAATAACCATATCACCATACTTTTGTCAATGAGAGGTTTTTGGTGTTTTTTGTTTAATCCCTTCACTCTTACCCCTTCCCATTTGACATCTGTAAGTTTTTTCTCTGTATCTATGAGTCTGTTTCTATTTGTTTATTAGTTTACATTTGTTAAAAAATAAAATTACATTAAAAAAAAGTATAGTGTCTAGTGGTATGCCACAGGTCTCAGCCCAGAGCCCTATTCTGTTCATCTTATCAATAACTTCAATGCTGATGTTGCCAGCATTCCACTCGGGTATGGGGATCAACCAGAAGCAAGGAAGGCAACTAGTGATTCTGAAATCTCAGAAACAAAATTGAAAAATTCCAATAAGTTAACAAAATTCATTGAAAGGTTAACAAAATGAATTCTCTAGAGGTAAATGTAAAACATAAGCTTCATCCTATAAATATAAATAAACAAGCACAGAATGGAAAAAACACTGCTCCCTGGTAGCACATGTAGGAAGATTGCTTGTAAATGTGTTAACTATCTTTGAATTTAAGAGAAGGAATACAATATGGCTGCCAAAAATGTTATTTTGATTTTATGTGTTATTAATAAAAGTGTATTACTTAAAACTAAAAATTTATTTTTAGATAATATAAAACAGAAATAAATTGGACACTGAAGCTGAGGTAACACTGGCACATTAAATTTTTTTCTAATGTTTGCAATTGTCAGGATACCCTAATTGACTAATTTTGCAAGTAAATTTTACAATACATATTTATAAAATGAGTATATAGCTAATGTTGCTTTTATTCGTGTTTTTTATGTATTGTGCTCTGTGATAGCTTTTTCCTGAAGACAAAGTTTGCTATACTTGACATCAATCAGAACTAGATAAAGTCCAGGTCCTGTCATTTCAGGAAAAAAAAAGCACTTGGAAAAATTGGATGATTTTATTAACTTCTGCAAACCTCACTACAAAAATTGAACAGAAAGGTTTTCTTGAGGATTGCTGAGAAAGTTCTAAGCCCTGCCTATTGACACTGAGAGACCAAGGCTTCCAAGGTGGCTCAGTGCTCACAGCGGCTCACCTGTCTCAGTGTTAGTCCTCTTCACTGTGAGGGACCCACAGCTGCCCACAGCCTTGAAGTGCTGTTGTGGAGGATAAAAGACACAGGCCCTGTGACATGCAACCCTGTTGCCTTTTCCTTGGTGGCTACGCCACAAATACTACTATGTTACCCTGCGCATAGGCTTCTACATTCTCATTTTTCCTTCTCCATGTGTCCCCATGAAAAGAAACTTCAGGCCTCAATTCTCACTGCTGTGTGAGCACACTTGTCATGGGCCTCTGAAATCCCAGTGTTTAGATTGCATCTCTTCCCCCAGCATAATGTATGCAGGGTCCATCCACCTCTCAGAAGCTCTTAAGCAAAGAGGTCAGAGTGACACAGAATATTATTATCACTATTATTATTATTCACTGATCTCTAAATAGTAGTACCTTGAGAACCAAAAGAGTAGCTTCCTCATGGTTAGACAAAAAAGTTATTCTGATTCTCACAGAAATTATAGGTTCACCAAAATATATTTCCCAACCACAAAAAAAACTTCATATTTTAAAAGCCAGATGAACAATAGGTAATTTAAGGCAGCAGTTCCCAACCTTTTTGGCACCAGGGACCAATCTTGTAGGAGATAATTTTTCCACTGACCGTGGTCAGGGAGATGGTTTCAGGATGTTTCAGGAACATTACATTCAAGCTCACTTCTTGCTGCATAGCCCTGGTTCCTAACAGGCTTGAACAGGTACTGGTCCTCAGCCTGGAGGTTGGGGACCCCTGATTTAAGGCACACATATAAGAAAAAAGTCTTCCTCTCTCACTCCTCAACACTAGCCACTTGATATGTCATACATGAGTGACAGATTAAAAGAAGTTGGGAATTCACATGCTTTCTTTATTCCAAAAGGAATAAAAAGTTTACATGCCCACATTGGATAAAAATGCAATTATTCTTTTTAGAATCTCTTTAGTTGAAGGGCATTTTACCGGCTTCTCTCAATAAACTTTTAAAAAATAGGTCAGGTCCCCAAACTCTCTTAATCCCTACCCATCCTAAAATAAGGGTCCCAAGAAAGCTTTGTATGTTCTGTTTCCTTCCCCCCATCACATTGGATATTATCACATAGGGTGGAAAGCAGCCTTGTCATCCTGTGTAGGCAGGTAGAAAGCAGGCCACAATGCTTCTGGCTAGTGTACTGGGGTAAAGAATTACTAAGAAAAATCACAGCCAAATCTCAGGAATGCAACTGGCATGAGAGATTGCTGAGGTTGGGCCAAGCAGAGGTAGCACCTACCTTGAGTACCCCATGAGAAAAAGCCCTTGAACTCACCAGCCAAACAACAGCAAAGCCAGCAAAAGCATTAGTGGCCAGAACAAGGGCAGGTTAGCATGAAGAGAACAGCAGGCCAGCTTCCTCTTCCCCCCACAAGGGTACAATAAGCTCTCCACACACAACAAACCTGCACATTGGCATAGAGAAGGGTAGAGTGGACACCGAGAGTCTTAGCAGTGACCTAAAAGAATATATTTAAACCAAAAAGACAGTAAATCAAAAGAAACAGATTTTTTTTTAAGTTGGCAAGTTTAAGTTTTCCCAATAGCAGGCCAGGTGGGAGCTCCTTGAGAAACTTACTGGTAGATAAAGAAGGGTCATTTGTTTTGCCCATCCAGGCATGTGTGAATATGCAACCACACTAAATGAATATAATACGAATGTATACATTCACATGCACATACATATGCATGTAAAGCAACAGTGAATTACACATGTATAATAATTGGATAATAAATTGTGGACTAGAAAATTACCATTCCTTTATCTGGGAACCAAGCACTTTTAACAGAGATTGTGCTCCTTTTCTAACTGTCCTACCACCTGTAAGGTATATGTGACTCCCCAATTTTATAGATGTGGAGACTGAAGCTAAGGAATTGAAGTGACATATTCAAGGTCACTCACTTGCTAAGTAACAAGGTCAAGGTTTTAACCCAAATCTGTCTAACCCCAAAGTGTATACTCTTTCCCTGTGCCCTGAATAAAGTCACATAGTAAAAAGAAAATGGATCAGAGGCAGTGGTATAAAGGTGGAGAGAGGGTTCTGTTTTAGGATGAGCAAAAACAGGCCTCCGTAGCAGTGCTGGAGACAAAATTAGGGAAAGGATGGGACAGGCTGAGGAAGGCCTGTTAGTTGCAGCAAGAAAATCATGGAGAATAAATGGGGGGATTTTCAAGAAATGAGACTGTCAAAGGAGGCAGAGTCCTGCAGGCTTGCTCAGAAGGCTAAACATGGAGGTGGTGGGGAGCCCAGTATGCCCTTCTTCTCCAGGTTAGAAAAGTGTCCTGCCTCACATGATGATGGCAGGACCTGGCAGCCATCAGCTTAGAAGGCAGAAGTGTATATCACCACAGCCAACTATTCGTGCAACGTAATTTCCCCACTTTGTACCTATAAAGTACACACTATCCTGGGACAAGGGGACTCTGTCAAAAATTATCACTAAGGGATTGCTCCCTTGGTTGGAAGTCTCCTTGGCACCCTTAAGAGTTCAAAAGGGAAAAGTAAAGGTACATCCCTGGGATGGAAGAAAGATATGGGCATGCCACAGAGAGAGCCCATCCTGGTCTTTGTCATGAAGTTTCTTATCTGTTTTCTAATGGCAGGAATTTTAAGGGAGATCTTAGGGAAGGATCTCAATACAATACTCATCAGTTTTTATGCTGATGTGCCAAAAGGAGATTTATTTCCCTGACTTCACCCATCCTTGGGTGTAGTTAACACAAATGGCACTAATTGTATTTCTGCTCTCTCTCTCCCTGAATTGCATGATTTAAGCTATTTACCCTCTCTGGTTGAGAAGGAGAAGTGTAAACCATTTACTCTTAAGTGTCCTCAGTTAGGGAAGGTAAGACTTTTGCAGATGGCTATAGAATGCTCGACCATTTATCTGTCTCAGTTTCCCTATTCCATTTGCCTTGGCCTACTAACCTGTATCAATATGAGATGGATCTCAATAACAAATGTGTCCAGGTTGGAAAAGTGCATTAAGGCTGAGTTATCCAAAGTTGTGTGATGAGATCAGGGGCCATCCACCCAGCTCCAAGCCTCTTGTTTTGTGAACTTAGAGCAAGTATTCACTTCTTAGCTCTCAATTCCTCACACTAAAATGTAGATTACAGTAACAACTACTTCACAGTGCTGTTTACATGGATCAAGTGAGCTAATTTCTATGAGACAGTAGTGCATGTTAGTTGTTGTTAAGAACTCACTCTTTCCAGTAAAACTTTGTGGCCACAGAGATAATAATGATTCCTTCAGAAACAGAAATGAGACTTCCAGTAATTGTAGAAAGTGATGAGAGGTGGGGTCTTTAATCCCAGGCAGATTTCCACTTATGCATGATTTTATCTTGAGGAAAATGACCTAGGCAAGTGCTCCAACCTCTCTGAGCCTAGTTCTCTCATTCATAAGATAGTGATAGTAAAATACCTATGGATTCATAACGCAACTCCATCACTTACTTTAGCTTCTGATGCCTTAGTTTTTTCACCTGAGAAATGGAACAGTAATAGTGTCACTGAAAGCTCAATCCTTCTCACCAGTGCAGTAAAGAATTACAGATCTGAAAGCTGAAAACGGATGAGTAAGGGTTTTATTGGTACCATATTTTGCTATGTACAATGCACATATTTGTCCAAATTTTTGAGGAAAAAAATAAGGTGGTACATTACACATGGGTAGAACTAATTCTGTATCTATATAAATGTTTTAAATTCTTTTATTTATGCTTATGCATTAAAAATGTAACTCTAGAGAGCAATAATGATATCTGTATGCAAAATAATACCCTGGAATACAACAATTGGTTTTGTTGTACCTAATTTCTTGTAACTTGTACCTGTTCTTGTGCTTTGTAATTATTTGTTACATAAAATCTCTTGAGCCATAATATCTTCAAAAATAAATGCTAAAATTTGTTTATAATACAAAAAACAAGTATCTAAATATAAATTTAAAAATTGAGTTAAAAATTGAAACAAAATATTCTTTTCTTGAAAGTTTGGGCCCAAAACATGGGTGTGTATCATACATGGGAGCACATTATACATGGCAAAATACAGTATGTTCTCAAGGGAGAAAAGTGGGCCTGCTAAGAGTAATGCCCATGTTCTTGTTTTCTTTAATCTGCTGGCTTAAGGACATGCATGGTTATGATACAGAGAGATCTTTTTTTTAACTCACTATTTTTTTCAAATATTTAGGAAAGAAATAATACAAACCCATTCAAAAACATAGAGGAGAGGATTCCTCCAAATTCATTTTATGAAGCCAGTAATACTCTGATCTAAAAACCAGACAAATACATTAAAATAAAATTAAAACTGTAAACCTATATATTTCATGAATGTAGGCACAACATATGATGCAGAGAGATCCGATCAGATCATTGGAGAGAAGTAGTGAGGGGTGTACGAAGAGGTTGCGTAAGGCAATAGTAAACAGTCTAGGACGGGACTGCCTGAGAAGATGAATGTTTCTGGTGTGCATAGAATTATGGGCCAGAAAATTTAAACACTAGGAGGGCAGAGACTTGGGCTCTCTCTTCTCTTCCTCAAGGATGTTTGGACGATGTGCTATAGCTGCCTCCATTTTCCAAAGGATAGTATTTTAAATAGAAGAAGGACCTCTGGCCACATCCTAGAACTTGTCTGGACTGGCAGAGGGTGGCAAAGTTATTTTTCTTTGAGTATTCTAGAGAAGATGGGCTCTTAGAAAGACTGACACTCTTCCAAAATTGTGTAGCTTTTGTATTTTATGTTGTTTTAGCTTGTAAACTAATCATACAGAAATAAGGTAATTAAAATCTAATAAGGGGAATGATAGGGGAACCCAAGAGTTAAAGATTTTAACCTTAGTTGATAGGCTTAACTGATTAATGCATTTAGAAAACTGTTACTACAAAACTGCATAGCTTTTGAATAAAGATTCCTTTCCTTTTTTTTCCCCCCTGAAACCTCTGCTTCCAGAATTTTGCCTAGGAGTTGTGGTGGTCAGCAGAACTCCATTTGCTGTTTGGTAACAATTATTGCATTGCCATCAGGGAGGGGTTCTATTGATTTACAGAGATTTTTACTTCAGTCTCTTCTGTATATGTCCTTTCCCATAATTCTCCCTCATTGCTCATTGCAATGGAAATTTTTACTAAGTCATTTGAAGACGAGCTTCTGCACATGCTCCTCACAAGGGTCTTCCCTCTGATTCCCCCTCCCCAGTTGTTCTTTATCTGAACTGAAACTATTTTAATTATTTGCATTGGGACAACAAGGGTGGTGGCCCCCTCCCTCCTTCCTGTTGCTCTTTTCTGACTTCTGCCTAACATTTTCCCCTCAAGCAATAGGAACCCAAATATTTGGGGACTACCGTGGTAATAACTGCTCTAGCTGTTTCCTGCTGTGGAGATGTGGTATAGTAACTTTGGGTTCCCAACTTGCTAACTGTCAGTCAGGAAAGGTGAAGGGAGGTGTCTGTCCAATGGTCCATGATAGATGGTTAAGGACTCTAGTCTCCGAGGCTAATATCCTTCTGTAATGATCACTTGTAATTGTATGGCTTCTATTCTGGAAGAAATGAATTTAGTTAATAGGTTAATTATCATTGGTCCAAATATTAGTAGTATTAGGATTAGTAGGGGAGCCATAAAAGGGAGGAGTAAAGATATAAGCCATGACTTTGAATCCAAAAATGAGGTCAAAGTTTTAATTTTGAATGCAGACTCAAGGATATCTTGAATATTCTGTTGTATTTGTCTTGATTTGTTCACATAGAAACATTGCTCCTTGGGACATAGAGCCATGACTCTTTCTGAGGCAGTGAGGAGATCTAATACCTTTTGATTCTGGAGGATGACCCTGCTAGGAAGCCCATATGCTCTTGGAAGAATGCTAAAGTCTTTCCTATTTTAGTTAGTGTTTCAGCAGTGTTCTGAGAGAGGCAATGGTAGATGCCTAAGGAGGCTCCTCCTATGGTCATTCCCATAGATGAGAGAATGCCTATCATTGGTATTAGGGGAATGAGAGGACCAGTTTCTTGATTAAGTGTCCTTGTGCCCTTATTGGGAATGTGAGAGTAGTATTTTTCCAAGCTATGGAGGTATCAGGAAGGATGTGTCTAAGGGAGCAAATTCTACTGTAAAGAAGGGGTCTGCTTTGCCTTGGACCTGCAAATCCAGTATACTCCTTCTGACAGGGGTAGTTCTACTACTAGAGTGATATCAACAAGTTTCAGAGGTATATTTGTCTCATTGGTATAATATACCTCATTGGTATATTTGTCTTTACTTAATGATGGGTATTTGTAGGCTTGGTTCCCCACCACTGGGCTCCTTGGGCTGTTAGAGAGGTTGCTACCAAGGGGTCAAAGGTAGGATTGGAAAGCCCTTATTGCCTATAAATACAGTAAAGATAGAGCCCATTTTGACCAGAAATACACACCAACATGGGAGTTACAAAAGAGGGTACTGCAAGCATCTATCTCCTTTGGAAGAAATTGATTAATTAAAGAGGTGGGTCTACCCATACAGTATTTAAGCCATAATAGGTAGTTCCCTTGGGGTACTTATATAGCCTTACCATTAGGGAAGAGGTAGGTTAGGCTAGTTGAGGAAACTGAGTATATACGAGGCCTGTCTGGAAAAAGTCAAGTCACTGTCAATATAATGAGAATGGTTTGTGTGACATCAATATAACCTGGAAGCCAAGGAGACTAGACTGGAATGCACATGTGTGAACAATGAAGACTTCACTGTACTAGACACCATTGAATGAACATGTGTACTGTGTGGCCATTGCATTCAAAATGACTGAGCGAGTAGAGCAACAAAATTGCATCAGATTTTGCATTAACCTTGAACATTCCTCCACAGAAAGTATTTGATTCAGAAAGCCACAGCTATGGGCAACTGATTATGGTAGCTTCATCGCGACAACATGCCAGCTCATGCATCATGTCTCGTGCAGTTTTTTGGCAAAACACCAAATCACCCAGGTGACTCAGCCCCGCTACAGCCCTGATTCAGTGCCCTGTGACTTCTGGCTTTTCCCAAACTAAAATCACCTTTGAAAGGGAAGAGATTTCAGACCATCGATGAGATTCTGGAAAATATGACAGGGCAGCTTATGGCAATTGGGAAAACTGTATGAGGTTCCAATGTACAGTGTTCCTTATACCCTATAACTTCTTTAATGAATGTCTCTACTTTTCATATTACATGGCTGGACACCTTCTGGATGGACCTTTTTTTTTTTTTTTTCCTTCAAAGTGTTATTTCAAGCCAATTCCATAGCAGGTTATAGTTGGGGAGGATTAGGTACTATGAAGCATTGCTGGTATTGTAATATTTGTATTTGTTTTATAGGGTTTCCCTTTAAAGCATCACTAACTACACAAAATGGATATTTCACTTCTAGATGATTATAGGAGACTATATAATCTAGATGGTATGAGAGAAGATTGTTCCCTTGGAGGAATGAGCTGTAGAAGTAGAAAAAGGCTTAAGAGATTCTAGGATGGGTTGATCCTTTTAAAACCTTCATGATGCCAAAATAACCCATGAATTTGAGTAGTAAGTGCATTGATCTAGAATGGCAGAAATATTTCCCAACTGTTCCATGGGCAAGGGTTGGACATATCACCAACTCTGGGTAGAAAGGCAAAGCCAGAAAGAAGTATTTAGCCTTAGGAGTTGAACCATGTGGTTTGTCAGATCATAAACTGTCTTTGGTTGGGACTGGGTTGGAGTAGGTAGAAAGAAAGAAAGAAAGAAAGAAAGAAAGAAAGAAAGAAAGAAAGAAAGAAAGAAAGAAAGAAAGAAAGAAAGAAAGAAAGAAAGAAAGGAAGGAAGGAAGAAGGCTACTTATCTAGCTAAAGAAGATGCTTTTGAAAGAGCAATTTGAGATCTTCCAGCTTGAAGGAATATGTAGAATCATTTTGTCATTCCGCTGGTTCAGCTGGCTCCTTCCATGTCTTAACTCAGGAATGATGGATTCAGCTGGATCTACTGGGAACTTGATGGCTGTTGAAGAGGATGTAAGAACAGAGAGAGACACTTTCCACGAGTGTTGTAGCTAATAATTGGGGAAGCCATCTTTCCAAACCTTTATCAAAACTTGGGCTCCGAGAATGTACAATGGGGTAGCCTGAGTTCTGGACAGGTTTTTGCCACAGGCCAAATTCCCTAAGGGTAGTTTGAAACTGAGCTACTGTTTGCACATAGGTTTCTAGGGAGGAAGTCTCTGTGTCTAGTAGGAGTTCTGAATATATAAAGGATTGGCCATATAAGTTTTCAAATGGCTGAATGTTAGCCAAGCCTTGGGGGCTACTCTAGTACAGAGTAAGGAGCCTCCCTCCAGGGAGAGGTTTTCTGGGTAATCTTTCTAGTAGCTGATTTTAAAAACTGGCTCTTTCTACCTGTCCCAATGATGGGGATGCCAAGCACAGTGGAGGTTGTAATCTATTCCTAGGGCCTTGAAGGTTGTTTGAACTATGGAGGAAGTGAAGGGTGCCCCATTATCACTCTGGCATGAGTAGGGTGTCCTGAACCTATGAAAGATTTCATGTTAAGAGCTTCCTAGCTACTTCCTGAACCTTCTCTATTAGGGTTGGAAAAGCCTCTGTCCACCCCATAAAGATGTCTGCAAAGACTAACAGGTATTTATGTCCTTGGAAAAGAGTATTTGGGTGAAATCTACTTGCTAATCTTCCCCCAGATTGGAACCCTTATGCTGGGGAGGCTGGGCCAGTGATGGCTTAGCTGATACCTGGGGGTAATTAAGAAGGCAGGTAGGGCAGGAGGATACTACCTGATTGGTAATTTTGGATAAGCCCTTTCCCTGAAATACCCTGTTAATAATGGTAGTTTAAGATTCCCTTCCCAAGTGAGTTGATAATGGAAGGACTTAATGACTTTCCATTGTACATTTTGGGGTAGGAGTAAAATAGTTCCTCAGCTAAATCATCCTGAAGGGAGAAGTTGAAACCCCTTGTGTGTTGCCCAAGATTGTTCTTCCTTCATATAAGATGGAGAAGGTAGAGGTGTTTTGGGGATGAGAAGTTCCATAGGGACTGAGCTATCTGAAATTTTTATATCATAAATGGCCACTTGTCTGGCAGCTGTATCTGCTGGGTGATTTCACTTGGCCACCTCCGAACCTCCTTTTAATGTCCCTTAGAACAAATGACTGATATCTGCTGAGGCTTCTGAACAGCCTTAAGGAGATCTATGATTTATCTGGGGCCCATATTTGATAGGGCTGTGATTAGTGGTGAGAAAACCACTTTCCTTCCAGATGACTGCATGTGTGTAGGACTAAGAAGGCTTATTTGGAGTCTTGTGAAGATATTTTTTCTCTTCCTTTCTGCGAATGTAAGTGTGTGGATGAGAGCTATTATTTCTGCTAGCTGGGCTGGGGAATTGATAGGTAGTGTTCATACCCCTATTGTCCAATAGAATGAAACTACTGCATACCCTGCCATTCATTTGCCTTCAAGAACAAAACTGCTATCATCTGTGAACCAAATAATGTCTGGAATGTCTAGTGACTGATCAGAAAGATTAGGGCAAGGGTTGAAGGAGATGAATAGGACTTCAGAGCAGGAATAGAAAGGTGAGTCCTCGGAAGAGTTGGGAATGAAACTGGTGGGATTTAAGATCCCACAAACAGAGATGGTAACATCAGAATTTTCTAAAAGTAAGGCCTGATATCTTAACAGTCTATTTATCAGAGAGTCAGAAGTGGCCCTTCATCTGTAAAAGCTCTGGAATTTGATGACTGGTGTATGCCTGGATTGGGGTCCCAAGGGTTAATTTAAATGCCTCCTCTGTAGAGAAGAGTGAGGACCCCAGTGGCTCAGGGGACATTCTCATACTGTAGGGTCTAGACTTTTGGATATTAGGCTATGGGTTGAGGGATGTTAACTAACTTTTGGGTGAGGATCACTGAGGCCCATGTGCATATAACTGGAAGGACTTGGGAGGATTTGGGAGTCCTAGTGCTGGAACCTGAGTGAGTAGGGTCTTAAGTTTATTGAATGCCTTTTGCTGATTCTGCCCTCCATTTTCGAGAGGCTGAATCTTCTTGGCCCTTGAGGCTGTCATAAAGAGGTTGTGTAATGAGACCATAATTAGGTATCTAGAGCCTGTTGTACCCAGTGAGGCTGAGAAAGGCCCTTAGTTGTTTCCAGGTGCTAGGCTCAGGGTGCCAAATAATTGCCTAAACCCTGACTTGGGAGAGATCCTATTTTCCTAGAGAAAGGACCAGACCTAACAAGTAAATCATTTACTGAACCAACTGAGCCTTGGATCTGGAAACTTTGTAACTTCATGTGGCTAAAAATTTAAGTATCTCAATTGCATGGTTGACAGCCTTGTCCTGACTTGGAAAACAGATAAGGAGCCCATCTACATATTGAAGTAGGATTCTACCCTCTATCTGAAGATTTGATAGATTTTGTGCTAAAGCCTGACCAAATAGATGTAGGCTACTCTTAAACTGCTGGGATGAGATAGTCCAGGTTAATTGCTATAAGGATCCCTTGGGAGATGTCCACTCAAAGGCAAAGAAGAACTGTGACCTCAAATCTAATGGAATGCATAAAAATAAAAAGCATCTTTCAGATCTAAAACTGTGAACTAGATAGAGTCAATGAGAATGGTGCCTCAGAGAGTGTAGGGATTGGGCACTACAGGATGTAGTGGTACTATGGCTTCATTGATGATCCTCAGATCTTGTATTAAGCAATAGGAGTTACCTATTTTCCCAACTGCTAGTAAAGGAATGTTACAGGGTGAGCTGGTGGGTCTAAGTAGTCTGTGGGAAAAGAATTTTGAGATAGGTTGAAGCCCTGCCTTTGTCTCAGGTCTTAGAGGATACTGCTTCTGATTAAGAAATTGTGTGGGGTCTTTGAGGCTAATAAGAATGAGGGTGGCATTTTTAGCTTAGCCAGGAACACTGTTATCCCATACTGCCAGAGAAATTTGACTTTCCCCTGAAGGAGTAAGGGCATTTGGGTGATCCCTAGACAGAACAACTAACTTTTGAAGTGGGGACCTTGACGTAGGGCTGCCCCCTATGATTATTCTAGTTCTAATAATTGAAGGAGTTCTCTTCTGAGTAGAGGGGTTGGGCACTTTGGGACTATGAGAAAAATGTGAGTGAAATGATACCCATCCCAGAGACAACCTAAAGGAAGGGTGAAATTTTTGGTTGTAGGCTTTCTGGCTAGTCCTAAGATGGTGCAGGATTGTGAGGAGAAGTGTTCAGAGAAGGAAGTAAGAACAGAATAGGTGGCCTCAGTATCCAACAAGAAAGTTATTGCCCTACCTGCCACATCCATGAGTACCCTAGGCTCAAATTCAGCAACAGTGACCTCTTGAGGTGGAGCTAAATGGAATGGATAACATCAGTCCTGTGCTGTTGGAAACCAACCTGCCTAGTTTCAGAAGCTGTAAACCTCCCATGGCTAAGGCTGAGTGAGTGACCTCCGGATTGTAAGCCACTAAGGAGACAAAACTTATCTCCCTGGCAGGAGTGCCACTTCTGCTTCATCCATTTTGGTCCCCAATGCTTGGTCAGTTAGCCAATGAAAGGTAAGATTCCCTCAAGGGAGGGGTCAACTAAGACAGTCACGATCATGTGAAAGTCCCTCAAGGAAGGACTTGGGGGCTACAACAAAAGGGGGTGATGGACCCTCGCCCCCTGGCCATCCTGACATAGCCTAAGTCCTCATTCTGTCTGGGAGAAGTTTTCCTTATCTCTTGACTTCCTGACTCTGCTCCACTTAAGCCTAAAACATTGATAGAGGGTGGTGCAGCTCTATGCTGGATAAGGCAGGCTCCCTGGATGACTGGGCATAAGAAAGAATTCGTAAAGTCCTGTGAAACCTGCTTTGCTAAGAGTGTTCTCATTTAAATGATAAAGGTCTGAGCAGGAAATGAGTTTGCCTCCCAAAGTTTCATAACCCCTTAGCTGACAGACCCTGACTCAGATTAAGCCCTCTGAGTTCTTTGAAATGTTATCTATTGTTTGATCCTTGCCACCTGACAATGATTGATGAGCTTTACCTGTATTCTTATGTAAAATGGATCTAATAAAAGCCATTGAGGAAGGAGCTCTAGGCCCTTCTCCTTTGAGAGATTGGCTGCCTCTCCTCCCCAAGCAGATCATGTCTTGGTAGACTTATTCTCATCCATGGCAGATGGAGGAGTCTGCAAGCGGAGTCTCCCCACACTGTGCCACCATCTGTAAGGCAGCTGTGGACTAGGGCCCAAAAGTCCTCCAAATCAAGGGACAGAGAGACACCCAATGGCCTGCCTTTTTGCACTTGTAACATGGCACTTGGAGCAGCTTGCCACTATTTGTATATTCTTTAGCCCAGCACATCACCTTTCAGCATATGTGACACTTAGTGTCCTTGGTGGTGGACTGTGAGATGCTTGTGGAGTGTAGCTGTGAGTGTCCTGCAACAGTGTCTAGAAATTGGGCATGCCTCAAGTACTTCCTTTTTTCCTGAGTCCTGGCTTCCCTTCCCTGGTGCCCATTGTAAAAGACTGCATTGCCATAGTTAGCATTTCATGGAAGGACACCCTGGGCTCCTGAGTGAGCTTTTGTAAATTTTTCCTAATACCAGAGACTGATTGAATTAAAAATTTGCCTTTTAGTATTAACTGGCCCTCATGTGATTCTAGATCTAGATTGGTGTGCTTGATGAATACTTCTCTTAGCCTTTTAAGAAATGTAGTGGTATTTTCCTCCAGTCCTTGACTAATGGCAGAGACCTTGGAATTATTAACAGCCTTTTGATGAATGTCCTTAAGTCCTGCTTTAATAAAGAATAGGAAATGATTCCTTTCCTACTTCTGGGAAGAGCTGTTATAATCCCATTCAGGATCCATTGGTGGGAGGGTTGTTTCACCTTTGGGGACTTGCTATCTGATAAATGTAAGTTGTTAGAAAATTTTCTGGTCTCCTTTATTACTTTCTCTTGCTCAGTATCTGATAGAGTCTGCCCCAGAACAACTATAATGTCCTTCCAAGTTAACTCCTAAGCCAAGTTGAGGTGTTGAAAAGTGTTTATATTTATCTGGGTTGTCAGGATAGTTCTGAAATTGGCTTTAATTTGCCTAAACTCAATAAAACAAAAGGGTCTGTGGATTAACTGGGGGCTGAATTCTCCTACAGTTTCCACTAGAGACAAAAGTCTTATGGGTGGGGAAGTCTTAGAGCGGAGGAAGCAGGGGCCATTGGTTGGGCTGAGGGTCCTAGATATGGGGGAAGTAAAGAAGAAGATGAGGGATTTTTCCTGAGTTTCTACAGCTGGAGTAGGCTCTGAAGAGGTTGGGGATTAGAGGGTGAAGTAGTCGGGAATAGCTTACACTTATCACATAAATCTCCAAGACCCCCTAAATAAAAGCATGCTTGCACATATGAGATTTTGGACCACTTACCAAGATGTTTGCCAAAAAAAAAAAAGATTAACCTCTAAAATTGTATTGTAATTTAAAGCTTGTTGAGTGGCCAAACCTCCCCATCCCCTGATATCGAGGTTAAGCTGTGTTGTAGAGAAATATGTTTTTTCCTCAGAGTTTGGAGATCAAACTGGGGCCAACTGGAATGGATACACCCTAGAGCATTGTCAGCAAGAATAGACTCTTGACTTCACATCTGGAAGGGAGAAATACTGTAAGGTTAGAGAGCCCAGCATCCTATGGTCTAAACCTGAGGTTTTCGCATCCTGAGACTAGGGATCTGGGCCTCAGTGTCCTGAGAACCTGGGATCCAAAAATGGACATCTTCATAGTGGATAGAGTGGAAGCAGAGGCAAGTCTGCTCTTCCCTTCCTGATGGGTTGCCAGAGGCAGAGGCAAGTCTGTTCCTCCCTTTCTTGAGGGGTTGCTTACCAATTGTAGGAAGAATCTTGATGTGAAGTATCTTGATAGTTCCCACTTTCTTTTGTAAGCTGAAAAATCTCTTCCAGCAGTCGGAGCCAAGGAAACTCAACCAGGGGTTGAGAAGGAAACAATAGAGGACTAAAGGGAAATACAGAAGGAAGGGGTCATTTAGAGCCTAGGTATGAGTATAGTGGAGGTGAAAACTTATGTCCCATTGAATTCGACTTGCTTGCTGGTGGGATCTTATAAGCGAGGTTCCTGATAAAAACTGTAACACTGGGACCAAGTGAGTAATTAACCACATGTCCTGGTAAGATTATAGGCCTAAACTGAACTGACTAGTCCTGTAACAGTGACTCTAAGAATGGAGAAATACTCTAGGACCAATGGTTTGGACTGGCCCAGTCTCATGGGTCTTTGTGCCTTAAGCAAAGGGGATGTCTAAGGAGGAAGAGGAAGACCCCTACCTTGGTAAAGAACCAGAGGGGAAGGTTACAAACTTGAATTTGTACCTTCTGTCTCTCAAAAGCACACAAAGGACAGGTTTGTGTCAACTTACCTTCTCTTGGAAGATTCTTTAGGAACCGAACCTGATTTGAAAAGGTTTGTAGGAAAAGATCTAAAAGGAAAGATGAAGACTTATGAGCAAGAATGAATGCAAAGATATGGTTAGAAGAGAGGGGCCTAGAAAGGCTTGGAATTTTCTGCTGAAGGTTAAAAATCTAAAGATCTACCACAAGACTATGCAGAAAGTCCAGGCAATATAGAAGAGTGCAAAAAGGTCAAGGAACCAAGGAGACCCTGAAAGCATGATGAAGGGAAGAGGGCAGAGAAAAATACTCACTCTACGAAGATATCTGAGTTCTAGCACCAAAAGATGTCACTGGAAGCTTGGTTCTTCTCATGGATGCAATAAAGAATTATAGATCAATGAGATGAAAGTGGATAAGGGTTGTATTACTATATTATCAAGAGAGAGAACAGGCTTGCTGAGGGTGGTGAGAAAAAGCCCCTTTACCTGAATCTTCTGCCTTAAGTACATACATGATTATTGCACTGTCTTCAGGGAGGGGTTCTATATTGATTGACAGAGATTTTGGTTTTAGTCTTTTCTATGCATGTGTTCTCCCACATTCTCCCTGATTACCCACTGCAATGGAAATTTTTACTAAGTCTTTTGAGCATGGTCTTCTGCACATGGTCCTCACAAAGGTCTTTCCTCTGATTTTCTGGCTTCTTGGTTGTTCTTTATTTGAACTAAAACTATTTCAACTAGTCTAATTGTGAACTCCTTTAACACTCACATGTGCAATTAAAAACTTTTGCTTTGTGAAAAGTGTCCCATAAGCTGCAGTAATCCAGTCAGAAGGCTTTCCCTGGGCTCCCAAATAACATACTCATAAATTAGAGGAGTCTGCAAATTTTAAAAAAGTCCAATTAAAATGATCAGTTCTCTATTAAATGTTCATTTTCAGTGGAGTTCACTCTCTCTCTCCTCTTCTCCAGGAACAATGTTCTGAAAGGTAAACATACCCATATTTCAATGCATGCCCACATAACTCCAAAGAAATTTGCATTTGGAAAGCAAGAGGAAAGGGCAATGTTTTAGTAGCATGGGTCAGTTATCTGATATTTAATAATAATAATTAAAGGATCTGCCCTGGCTGGTGTGGTTCAGTGGATTGAGTGCCAGCCTGTGAACCAAAGAGTTGCCAGTTCGATTTCCAGTCAGGGCACATGCCTGGGTTGCAGGCTTGTTCCCCAGATGGGGGCATGCAAGAGGCAACCACATATCGATGTTTCTTTCTCTCTCTTTCTGCCTCTCTTCCCCCTCTCTAAAAATAAATAAATTAAAAAAAAATCTACTCAGTCATGCCTTCTCAAAAGCAAGCCAAATACCTAACAATTTTTCAAACCCTTAGTTTGAGCAGCAGATCCCTTAGGAAGCAGAAGAAGGGTTGGGGCCAGAGAGGTTTCATCTAGATGGGTTGTGCAGGCAGAGTCCTTCCCAGGGCCCAGATCCTTTGTCTGTCCAAAGGGATGACAGCAATAGTGAATCCCAGGGCTGGCACAGGTTACATGAAGTAGGAGCTGCCTTACTTTCCTCCCCTTTAGAAACACCTTTCTCTTGTAGACAGTGATCATTTCTGCCATTCCTTTGATATTAAAGGAAGCTTCTCTGTGAATGCTTAATTTTAAAATAATCTCACAGGAAGTTCACAAAGAAAACCTTCACCCCTAAACTCATTTTTCTAATATGAGTCTCATATATAGCTTGTGACACATTTCAGGGACAAGTCACCACTTGCAATTATGTACTCTTACTTTTTAGGGAAATCACTCACACAATAGTTCCCAGATACCTGCTCCCCAGATTTCCCACCTCCTTGCATATGTAGATGATTCAGGAATCTGGCCTGCTACATAAAGGTGAGTACTGTCAGCTGTCAGGCACTGTGAGGAGGAAACACCCACATGGACATCCCACTTACTGGAGAATTGTCATCTGTCTTCACCAGCCACTGGTCCTTCTGTCTTATGTTCAAGGACAGCCAGCACTCTTACACTGGATCTGTCAGGCCACACTTTTCTGCTCCTTGTTTCTACTTCTTCACCTTCTCTCATTCAGGAGGAGCCAGTGCACAGGAGTATAGGTAAATTAGTTACACAGATTTCTATCTAGAACCATATTTTAAGATGTATCTTTTGACCTAGGTACTTTTTGTGTTAAAGGAGTAGGAATAGTCTTCACTTCACTAAAGAAATATGTATTCTACTTTTCTTGAAACACTTGCCCTCTTCATCTGCCTTTCTACAATTTTAATGCAGATATGCACATAAGGAATATTTTATAAATCTAAATTTTTATAAGCACAAGAGCCATGGAAATGCCAGGAAACTAATGTTTACCCAATAATCATGAGGGTGAGAACTGGAGAGATGGGAGGAACATCTGCTCCATTAAAAGAAGCAGATGTTGCTCTACCAAGCCAGGCACTGCCCAAAAAACCACAAGTCCTGAGTCCAACTACTCAAGAAAAGATGGCACCTGGATTTTTAAATGAAGCTTCTGATTGTTAAATGAAAAGTAATGCAGTGTTTTAAGCAGTTTATGCTCTAATACTTGCAGGACACTAAGGGCTTGATTTGACTCCTGAGCCACCAGAGCTCCTCCAGTGTCCAGTAAGTCAGAAGTAAAACTCTTCAGCCTAGATGTCACTTCTATCCACAATCCCACTCTGGCCTTATATCTGGGCTTATTTTCATCAACAATTTACATTCAGCACCTACTACTGAACAGCTCACTGCAAAAGCCAGAATTATCCCTTGAATTTTCCCTCCTAATGGCTTCCATGTTATCTTTCCAGGAACCAGGTAATAGGTAGAAGCACATATTCAGCAGAAGATTTATAGAATCCCTCACAGATGAACTTCCAAGGATTCTGATTTCACAGTCAAAAATCTAAGAAATAAGAAGGAGAACAGGTATCTTCAGTGAGAATTAGCAGTAATAATGGGAAGCAACCAATTCTCACCAACTTCATACTCAGAATTACCAGCAAGAATACCATATGATCTCATATGTGGAATCTAATGAACAAAATAAACTGACAAACAAATAGAAACAGAGGCATGGACACATGAAACAGACTGACAGCTGTCAGATGGGAGGAGCTGGGGGAACTAAATTAAAGGAAGTGAAGGGATGAGCCAAAAAAACATATATGCATAGCCGATAGATACAGACAACAGTGTGGTGAGTGCCAGAGGGAAGGGGGGTGGAGGCTGGGTGGAGTTGGGCAAAGGGGATGGGAATGGGGACATCTATAAAAGTATAAACAATAAAAATAAAGTTCAAAAATATATAAAGAGATGTATATTAATGGATTTTAGAAAAATAAGACATTGTTAAGATGAACAAATAATGAAAGACTATTAAAATGTTCAAACTGTTTTGACAAAAAAATGTGCTTCAAAAATATATAATAATTTAGGCAGTCTAATGAGTGTTTTAACAGAAAATTACTTCAAAGCTGGAGATATATTTACTAAAATGAAAACTAGATCTAAAGACATTTTCTATAATGCAGTACAGAAACATGAGTCAGGAATAAAAAAGGAGGGTTAGAGAACATGAAGAATAGAATGAAGATATCTAATATTCATCTAGTTGGAGGCCTAGAACAATAGAATGAGACATATGGAGATGATATTTGAAGAAATAATGAGTGAAAACTTTGAAACTAATAAAAGACATTACTACTTATAAAAGCAAGTGTACCTCAAGTGGGATAAAAATAAAATCCACACTTAGAAACATCATTGTGAAACTGTATAATACCTAACAGGAAAGAGACTATCTCAAAAATCTTCAGAGAGAAAAAGACAGATAATCAATAAAGGAGTGACAATTAGCAAATGGAAGTCAGAAGACAGTAGAATAATATCTTGAATGTACTGAGAGAAAATAACTGTTTATCAAGTATATTATTTTCCTGAAAGGTGATGAAGTAACGAACAAAAAAAGGAAATGGAAAAATGATTAGAATAACAAAAACTGAGCACTAAACTCAAAAGACCTTCATAAAATATTATTTTAGAAGTTGTTATGTAAGCAAGTTAAAGCAATCAATGGAAGGCTCTAGACGTAAGAATAAGTAAAGAGAAAAAAATGGTAAACATGAAGGTAAATCTATTCAAATATTGACTGTGTAAAACAATAAAAATATTATTTATCAAGATGTGAGTGACACAGCAAAATAAATCCCCCAAAATACCCACAACAATAAGAGCAAGAAGGAGTGCTATTGCAGTTAATTTATTATATGCCTTGTACTGTTCAGGGGAAGGGTAAAGATAGAAAACATCTTAATTTTCTAAGGTAACCATTAACAAAATAAAACATAGATTTAATTAGTTCAAAAATAGCAGAAACAAAAAGGCTTAATGAGAAAATACGCTCAAAAACTTAAAAATAAGGAAAAAGCATACAAAAATGGATAATGCATAAAGCACAAATACAAAAAAGTGATAGAAGTAAATGTAATGACAATTAAACATAAAATTTAAATAAAATACAAAGATTGTCAGACTAGACAACACCTTTAAGCAAAAGGTATCTTTATGCTATTGAGGAGAAACATTTCTCATTTCTAATTTATAAGTATTGGAAGGAATAATAGAAAAAGAATGCAAAAAATTATAACATGCAAGTACTAACCAAAACAGATATATAACTTTATTAACAATGGATGAAATAGACTTTACCATAAACTATTAAGAGAAAACCCCTATTTAAAAATTGAAGATTTAATGATAAAGGAAGATAATAATTCTAAAGTTTATTTTATTTTTATTTATTTAATTTAATTTATTTTTTCCATTTTTATTTATTTATTCATTTATTTTTTTTATTTTAATTGTTGTTCTTATACAGTTTTTTTTTGTTCTACTCCCATCCCAGCCAACCGCCCCAACCCTCCCCACCACCCTCCCATTTCCACCCCCCCCCAGCCATGTGTCTTACATACTTGTTGCTCTAAACCCTTCCCCTTTCCCTTGAAATTCCTATCCCTCTCCTCTCTCGTTCTCAATTTCAGTGTCTTTGGTTATATTTTGCTTGTTTGTTTGTTCTGTTGATTAGGTTCCTGTTAAGGTGAGATCAAATAGTATTTGTCTTTCACCTCCTGGCTTATTTCACTTAGCATAATGTTCTCCACTTCCATCCATGCAGTCATGAAGGGTAGGAGCTCCTTCTTTCTTTCTGCTGCATAGAATTCCATTCTGTAAATGTACCACAGTTTCTTGATCCATTCATTTACTGATGGGCACCCAGGTTGGTTCCAACACTTGGCTATTGTAAATTATGCTGCTATGAACATTGGAGTGAATAGGTTCTTTTGCATTGGTGTTTCAGGGTTTCTAGGACAGAATTCTAGCAGTGGAATTGCTGGGTCAAAAGGTAGGTCCATTTTTAGTTTTCTTAGAAAATACCATACTGCTTTCCATAGTGGTTGTACCAGTCTGCAGTCCCACCAACAGTGTACTAGGGTCCCCTTTCCTCTACAACCTCTCCAACACTTGTTGTTTGTTGCTTTGTTTCTGATGGCCATTCTGACTGGTGTGAAGTGGTATCTCATTGTGGTTTTAATTTTCATCTCTCTGATAGCTAGAGATACTGAGAACGTTTTCATGTATCTCTGGATCCTCTGTATGCCCTCCTTGGAGAGTGTCTGTTCAAGTCCTTTGCCCATTTTTTAATTGGGTTGCTTGTATTCATATAGAGTGGAGTTGTGTAAGTTCTTAATATATTTTGGAGATTAAACCCTTGTCTGAGGTATCATTGGCAAATATGTTTTTCTATACACTTGGTTCTCTTTTTATTTCAATACTCTTTTCTTTAGCCATGCAGAAGCTTTTTATTGTGATGAGACCCCATTTGTTTATTCTTTCCTTTATGTCCCTTGCATTAGAGGACATATCAGTAAAAATGTTGCTCCGTGAAATGTCAGAGATTTTCCTGCCTACGTTCTCCTCCAGGACTTTAATGGTGTCATGGCTTATATTTAAATCTTTTATCCACCTTGAATTAATTTTTGTGTATGGAGTAAGTTGGTGCTCAAGCTTCATTTTTTTTTTTTTTTTTGCATGTAGCTGTCCAGTTCTCCCAACACCACTTGTTGAAGAGGCTACTTTTACTCCATTTATGCTGCTGCCTCCTTTGTCAAATATTAATTGACCATAGAGAATTGAGTTTACTTCTGGGCTCTCTGTTCCACTGGTCCATGTGCCTGTTTTTGTGCCAGTACCAGGCTGTTTTGATTACAGTGGTCCTGTAATACAGTTTGGTGTCAGGTATTGTGATCCCTCCTACTTTGCTCTTCTTTCTCAAAATTGCTGCAGCTATTCGAGGTTGTTTATGGTTCCATATAAATTTTTGAAGTGTTTGTTCTATGTCTGTGAAATATGCCATTGGTAATTTAATAGGCATTGCATTGAATCTGTAAATTGCTTTGGGTAGTATGGACATTTTGATGATGTTAATTCTTCTGATCCATGAACACGGTATCTATTCCATTTCTTTGTGTATCCCTTGATTTCTTTCTTCAGTGTTGTGTAGTTTTCTGCATACAGGTCTTTTTCCTCCTTGGTTAGGTTTATTCCTAGGTATTTTATTTTTCTTTTTGCTATATTGAATAGGATTTTTTTTTCGATTTCTGCTTCTGCTGTTTCATTGTTGGTATACAGAATTGCCTTTGATTTCTGGATATTGACTTTGTATCCTGCTATTTGGCCACATTCGTTTACTAGGTTGAGCAGCTTTTTGGCCAACTCTATAGGATTTTCTATGTACACTATCATGTTACCTGCAAACAATGATAGTTTTGTTTCCTCCTTTCCAATTTGGATGCCTTTATTTCCTTTTCTTGTCTAATGGCTGTGGCCAATACTTCCAATACTATATTGAATAGAAGTGGTAAAAGTGGACACCCTTGTCTTGTTCCTGATCTTAGTGGAAAAGATTTTAGTTTTTGCCCATTGAGTATGATGTTGGCTGTAGGTCTCTCATATATGGCCTTTATTATGTTGAGGAATGCTCTCTCTATTCCCACTTTTCTGAATGATTTTATCATAAATGAGTATTCTACCTTATCAAATGCTTTTTCTGCATCTATTGATATGATCATGTGATTTTTGTCTTTGCTTTTGTTTATGTGATGTCTTACATTTACTGATTTGAAAATGTTGAACCATCCTTGCATCCCAGGGATGAATCCCACTTGGTCATGATGTATGACCTTTGTAATGTATTGTTGTATGCGGTTTGCCAATGTTTTGTTGAGGATTTTAGCATCTATGTCCATCAGCAATAAAGGCCCGAAGTTTTCTTTTCTTGTTATGTCTTTATCTGGTTTTGGGATTAGGATGATGCTGGCTTCATAAAAAGAGTTTGGGAGTCTTCCATCATTTTGGATTTTTTTGAAATGTTTGTGAAGGATAGGGGTTAGCTCTTCCTTAAATGCTTTGTAAAATTCTTCTGTGAAACCATCTGGTCCAGGGCTTTTGTGTGTTGGGAGTTTTTTGATTAGTGCTTCAATTTCATCTGCTGTTATTGGTCAGTTCAGGCTTTCTGCTTCTTCTTGATTGAGTTATGGGAGATTACATTTTTCTATAAACTTGTCCATTTCACCTAGGTTTTCAAATTTCTTGGCACACAGTTCTTCATAGTAATTTCTTACAATCCTTTGTATTTCTGTGG
>PVKU01013843.1:0-26298 GCA_004027475.1 Anoura caudifer
TCTCCCTCTCTTTCTCCTTTCCTCCCTTTCCTTAAAGCAGTCCCTTTAGTATCTCTTGCAGAGCTGGCTTGGTAGAGGTGTATTCTTTTAGACTTCTTTTGTCTGGGAAGCTCTTTATTTGGCCTTCTATCTTGATTGAAAGCCTTGCTGGGTAAAGTAGTCTTGGTTGCAGGCCTTTGGTTCTCATTACTTGGAATATTTCTTGCAATTCTCTTCTGGCTTGGAGTGTTTCCATTGAGAAGTCAGATGCTAACCTAATCGGGGCTCCCTTGTATGTTCCTCCCTTTTTCTCCCTTGCTGCCTTTAAGATTCTCTCTTTGTCTTGGAATTTTCCCATTTTAATTATGATGTGTCTTGAAGTTGGCCTATTTGGGTTCCTCTTGATTGGTAGTCTCTGTGATTCCTGTATTTGTGTGACTTTTTCTCTCATCAAATTAGGGAAGTTTTCCATCATTAGTTTTCAAATAGGTTTTCTATCCCTTGCTTTTCTTCTTCTCCCTCTGGTATCCCTATTATATGGATATTATTATGTTTCATACTGTTTTGCATTTCTCTTAATCCCTCTTCATTCTTTCTAAACCTCTTTTCCTTTTCTTGCTCCTTCTGGCTGTTTTTTTCCTACTTTGTCCTCCAACTCGCTGATCCGATCTTCTGCTTCATCGATTCTGCTTTTCATTCCTTTCACTGTGTTCTTCAGTTCAGAAATTGTCTTTTTCATTTTCTCTTGGCCCTTGTTGATAGTTTCTATTTCCTTTTTCATGTTGATATAGTTTGCAGTGAGTTCATCGTAGCTTCCATGTAGTTTTTGGTAGCTCATTGAGAGCTCTTGGAGCTTCCTGACAACCATTGCTTTGAACTCAAAATCTGATAGTTGAGTTGCCTCCATTTCATTTAGCATTCTTTCTGGGGCTTCCTCCTTTTCTTTCATTTGGGGATTGTTTCTTTGTCTTCCCATTGTTTGTGAGAGTCTTCTTGTGAGGCTCAGCTTCTTAAATTGATTTGTTCTGGTTCCCTGGGTTTATGTTGTGAACTTCTGTGGTAGAATGCCTGTGAAATTCAGTGGTGCTATCTCCTTGGGGTATCCTGGTGTTCACTGTTTCCAGTGTCTCAGCTGTTGAAATGCCCCCTCTTTGGGACCAACTCTGGTTTTTCCACAGTTCCAGGGTTTTTTTTGTTTTGTTTTGTTTTGTTTTTGCCTCATATGTGTTTAAAAAGAGAAAAGAGAAGGAAAGGAGAAAAGAAAAGAAGGAAAAGGATATAGAAATGAAAAGAGAATAAAGTGGAATAAAAAAAGAGGAAAAAAAAAGACAGGAAGAAGCGATAAGCTTGGAAAGGAAGGAAGAAGGAGTAAAACAAGAAAGAAGGGTTGAGAAGCAAAAAGGAGTTGAGGCCTAAAAAAGATCAAAATAATGAAAAAGAAAAAGAAAAAAAAACACAAAAAAAATTGAAAAACCAAAAAACACCAAAACCACTAATTCTTGGTGTTATCAATCTTGCCAAGCTGGTTTTTCTGGCCTTGATGACTGCAGTGCCTGAGTGGTGACCATATTGTTTTTTTCCTTGTTCAGCACTCAGTTTTCTCTGGCCTACTGTCCTCAGAGCTATCCCAAGACTCTCCACACAGGGTCCCAGGCGCCAACTGTGGTCGCGCACCGCAGGCGCCGATGTTCCCTGAGTCTTCCTTGTACAGGTGCCAACTGTCCCATGAACACAGCTCGACCCCTACGCAGATTGCGCACCAGTGTCTAAGATCTCCCAGCAGCCCACTCAGGCCTCCAATGGCGTGATGGTCCTAGGGCGTGATGGCGCCGGGAGATGGTATTGCTGTTCCCTGCTGGCTCGATTGCCCGTGCTGGGCCGAGAGACTGTAGAGGCACTAGGCGACTGCATCCCGGGTCTCTCAGGGCACGCAGCTGTTTACAATGGCGTGTGGGCGTAGACAAAAGTGAGCACTCCAACGCTGAGTCCTCCCAGGTCTATGAGATCTTAACTCCTCTCTGTGAGATTTCAAGTTTATGCCGGCACTGCCGAGTCCCTGATTGACTGTTCAGGGAGTGGTTGCTCCAGCTCCCTCCCTAGATTCTTATGGCCAGCCCTGGCCCGGGATCTCAGCCCCCGCCCTCCTCTCCGTGCTGCTGGAGTACTCTCCTTACCATCCGGTTTTTCAATGTCCACTGCAATTTTCAACCATCTGTTTTCAAATATGCTGTGTTTTTGGTGTCTGTTTGCTGTGCTGCATTGAAAAATGTCCCAGTTTAACACCTGTGTGAGCGGGGTAGAGGGATGTGCATCCTCTTACCGGGCCGCCATCTTCTCTCCCCCTGTTTTTGTTCTTTTTCAAGTTCCTTCAAGTGTAAAGTTAGATTGTGCATTTGAGATTTTTCTTTTGAGATAGGCCTGTAATGCTATGAATTTCCCTCTTAGTACTGCTTTCCCTGTGTCCCATAGATACTGAGTTGGTGTGCTTTTATTTTCATTTATTTCATGGTATCTTTTGATTTCTTCCTTGGTCTCATTATTGACCCATTGATTGTTTAATCACATGTTATTTAGCTTCCATGCCTTTATGTATTTTTCAGTATTCTTCTTGTGACTAATGTCTAGTTGCACAGTAATATGGGCAGAGAAGATGCCTGATATGATTTCAGTCTTCTTAAAATTATCACAACTTGTTTTGTGTCCTAACATGTGGTCTTAGAAAACATTTCATGTGCACTTGAAAAGAGTATATTCTGTTGCTTTGGGATGAAGTGCTCTGAAGATATTGATTAAATCCATTTGATTTGGTGTGTCATTTAAGGTCATCATCTCCTTTTTGCCTAGTTGATTTTCTGTCTGGAAGGTCAATAGGGTGTTAAAATCACCTACTATGACTATATTTCTGTCAGTCTCTCCCTTTATGTCCATCAAGATTTGCTTTACGTATTTAGGTGATCCTATGTTGGATGCAAAAATGTTTACTAGGGTTGGTTATATTTTTTTTGATGGATTGTTCCCTTTACCATTATGTGGTTTTCTTCTTTGTGTAGTTTCTCTCACTATAGTCTTTAAATATAGTCTTTAATTCCTATTTTGTCAAATATAAGTGTTGCGACCCAGGCTCTTTTTAGGTTTTCCATTTGCATGAAATATCTTTTTCTATTCCTTTACTTTTAGCCTGTGTATATCTTGTTCTGAGGTGGGTCTCTTGGAAACAGTATATATATATATATGGGTTTTGTTTTCTTCTCCATTCAGCTATCCTGTGCCTTTTGATTGGAGCATTTTAGCTATTTACATTTAAAGTGACTATTGATAGATATGTATTTAATGCCATTTCATTTTTAACTATTTTCCTCTGTTTTTTTTTTTTCTTTTTCTTCTTCTTAGGCAAGCCATTTAACATTTGTTGCAATACTAGTTTGTGGTAACAAACTATTTTAGCTTTTTCTTGTTGAGTAGCTCTTTATTTCTCCCTTAATTTTAAATGATAGCCTTGCTGAGTAAAGTAGCATGGGTTGATGGTGCTTGCTATTCATCTCTTTGAATATTTCATGCCAATCCCTTCTGGCCTAAAATGTTTCTGTCAACAAACCAGATGACAGTCTAATGGCAGCTCCATTGTAGGTAACTAACTGCTTTTTCTCTTGCAGATTTTAAGATTCTCTCCTTGTCTTTAACCTTTCCCATTTTAATTATAATGTGTCTTGGTGTGGAACTCTTTGCATCTATCTTGTCAGGGACTATGCTTCCTGGACTTGTGTATCTTCTTTTTTCACTAGGTTAAAATTTTTTGGTCATTATTCTTTCAAGTATGTTCTCAATTCCTTGTCCTCTCTTTTCTCCTTCTGGTACCCCTTTTTGTAGATGTTGTTAAGCTTCATGTTTTCCCAAAGGTCCCTTAAACTATCCTCATTTTAAGATTATTTTTTTATTTTTTGCTGTTCTGGCTGGGCATTTTTTCTACCTTGTCTTTCAAATCATTGCTTTGATCCTCTGTTCCATCTAACCTACTTCAATTCCTTCTAGTGTATTATTTATTTTAGATATTGCATTCTTTATTTTTGACTGGTCCTTGTTTTAATGGTTTCTATGTCCTTTTTGTTGTTGAGTATCCTTATAATCATTACTTTAAACTCTATATCTGATACATTGCTTGTTTTAATTTCATTTAGCTGTTTTTCTGGAGAATTCTCTCTCTCTTTTTTTTTTCATTTGGGGCCTATTTCTTTGTCTTCCCATTTTTCCTGTCTCCTTGTGTTTGTTTCTATATATTAGGTAGATCTGCAAAGACTCTGGTGCCAGTCTATGTCACACACTACCTGTTACTGGCTTTGAGTAACCTGTTTGAAGCTATCAGTGATCCACAGTTTCTGGCTCCCTCTGCTGGGCCTGGGTGTATGCAGAAAGAACCAAGCTGCTCACTAAGGCCAGCTTTTTCAGCACTGGGCCTGGGGGAGTTTCAGGCAAACTCTCAAAGCTCCCAGAAATCTGCCTCCACCTGCAAGCTTTCTGGTAGGCTCAATCACTGAAAAAGCCTTCAGGTGTACTCCTCAGGAGTGGGTTTTAACCATCACAGGGTGGGGCTTTTTCTTCCCCTCAGGCTAATGCTGCATGGAAGGAAGTGTTCTGCCTGAGAAAGATGGCTTCTGCTATGTGGCAAAGATGACTGAGCAAAGGGATTCTGGCAGCTGATCCTTCAGCTCTCTCACCAGGGCCACCATCCCCAGTCTCTCGTCACAGAGCTCTTATCTACTCTGCCCTCCCTGTGCTAGAGCCCAGGGTAAGTGGCTGCAAACAAAATTTTGTACATTGGCCCTTAAAGAGGGTGCCTGTGTCTCTAGTTGCCTCTCCCCAGTGGATAGAACCCCTGCTGCTTTTCATAGCCGGATGTTATGTGGGCACCATTCCTGGTTATTGTGCTCTAACCTGGGAACCCAGCTTGGGATTTAGACCCCACAATTCTCAGGAAGAACCCCCCACAGCTGAGATATGACTCCAGAATTTCAGCTGCCACCTGTGGAGCCCAGCCAGCCCTCTTGCACTTCCACACTTCCTACCAGTTTTGATGTGGTTTCTTCTGTAAGTCCTTGGTTATAAGGCTCCTCTCTAGTTAGTCTTTATTTGGTTATTCAGGATAATTCTATAGTTTAGTTGTAATTCCAGTTTGGTCCTGGGAAGGGGTTAGTGTAGCTTCCACCTAATCTGTTGCCATCTTTGATCCAATCATTTTTTCTTAACATCTATTTTCTCTGATAAAGTTTATGTTCTTTGATGAGTCTATTTTGTTTGATAGAGCCATTCTGGCTCTCTTTTGGTTACTGTTTACATGGGGTATCTTTTTCTTTCTTTGACTTTCAACCTATTTGGCTTTGACTCTAAATTATGTCTCTTGCAGAAAGTATATAGATGGATCATGTTTTTATTTTACTTTTTGAAGATTTTATTTATTTTTAGAGAGAGGGAAAGGGAAGGAGAGAGAAACATCATTGTGTGGTTGTCAATCATCCATCACTTACTGGAGACCTGGCCTGCAACCCAGGCATCTGCCCCAAGTGGGAATCGAACCAACGACCCTTTGGTTCACAGGCCAGCACTCAATCTACTAAGCCACACCAGTCAGGGCTAGATCATGTTTTTGAATCTGTTTGCCAACCCATGACTTTTAATTGGAGTGTTTAATTCATTTACATTTAATGCAATTACAGATAAATTGGGGCTTACTATTTGTTTTCTTATGTCATTTTTGTTGTTCTCTTCATTATTGCCTTGTTTTGTATTGAATAGATAATTTTTAGTACTATTTAAATTCCCTTGCTATTTGTTTAATATATTTTTGAGTTACATTTTAGTTGTTGCTTGGCAGATTACCATTAACATCCTAATTTATGACAATATGGTTCAGATTATACAAAAACTGCTCCTCTGTAACTCTGTTGTTACAGAGGAGCAAAGTTTTGCTCCTCTCTCCTTTGTGTTCTTATTGTCATAAAATTTACATCTTTATACATTGTATACTCATGAACACATATTTATAATTATTGCTTTATGCAGTTTTCTTTTAATTTAGATGGGTGAAAACAAGCATTACAAACACAAATTTATTTATATTGTCTTTTATCTTTATTTAGGTAGTTACTTTTACTGGTATGCTTTATTTTTATTTTAATGTGCATTTGAATTCCTGGCTAGTTTCCTTTCATTTCAGCCAGAATGGTTGAACTCTTTAGGAGTAATTGTAGGGTAAATATCCTAGTGATAACTTCTCTGTTTTTATTTAACTGGTCAATTTCAACTTTACTCTTAAAGAATTATTTTGCTGCATAAATAATTGTTGACATTTTTTTTCTTTTCAGTGTTTTGCGTAGTATATCTCTGCTTTCTCTTTACCATGGTTTTTAATAGGAAATATACTTGGAGTTTGTTGAGCTTTTTGGATGCGTAGATTAATGCTTTTCATCAAATTTGGAAAGCTTCAGCCATTAATGCTTCTGATATTCTTACTGATCCTTTCTCTCTCTCTTTTGTTTCTGGCTCCCATTATATATATGTTGGTATGCTCTGTTTATTTTTCTTCATTCTTTTTAGTTTCTGTTCCTCAGACTAGATGTCATCAATTGATCTTTCTTTGAGTCCATTGATTGTCTCTTCTTGTTTGAAACTGCTGTTGAGTCCCTCTACTTAAATATTCAGTTCAGTTATTATAGATTTCTATATCAGAATTTTTATTTTTTAAAAAGATTTTATTTATTTATTTTTAGAGAGGGGAAGAGAGGGAAAAAGAGAGGGAGGGAAACATCAGTGTGTGGTTGCTCCTTGAGCAGCCCCACCAGGGACCTGGCCTGCAACCCAGGCTGTGCCCTGACTGGGAATCGAACCATCAACCCTTTAGTTCACAACCCTGTGGGGTTCAATCAACTGAGCCACACCAGCCAGGGATGAACTTTTATTTTTATTTTTTATTTTTTAGTATTTTACCAAAGGAAATCTTTTTTTTATTTTAATTGTTGTTCTTGTACAGTTTTCTGCCTTCTACTCCCATCTCAGCCCACTGCCCCAGCCCTTCCCACCTCCTTCTCATTTCCACACTCCCCACCCCACCCCCAGTTTTTGTCCGTGTCTTTTATACTTGTTGCTCTAAACCCTTCCCTTTTTCCCCTGAAATTCCTTCCCCTCTCCCCTCGGGTGACTGTCAACCTGTTCTCAATTTCAGTGTCTTTGGTTATATTATGCTTATTTGTTTGTTTTGTTGATTAGGTTCCTGTTAAAGGTGAGATCATATGGTATTTGTCTTTCACTGCCTGGCTTATTTCACTTAGCATGATGCTCTCCAGTTCCATCCATGCTGTCATAAAGGGTAGGAGCTCCTTCTTTCTTTCTGCTGTATAGAATTCCATTGTGTAAATGTACCATAGTTTCTTGATCCATTCATTTACTGATGGGCACCTAGGTTGCTTCCAACACTTGCCTATTGTAAATTGTGCTGCTATGAACATTGGAGTGCATAGGTTCTTCTGGATTGGTGTTTCAGGGTTCCTAGGATATAATCCTAGCAGTTGAATTGTTGGGTGAAAAGGTAGATCCATTTTTAGCTTTCTTAGAAATTTCCATACTGCTTTCCATAGTCAATGTACCAGTCTGCAATCCCACCAACAGTGCACTAGGGTCCCCTTTTCTCCACAACCTCTCCAACACTTGTTATTTGTTGCTTTGTTTATGATGGATATTCTGACAGGTATGAAGTGGTATCTCATTGTGGTTTTAATTTGCACCTTTCTGATAGCTAGCAATATCGAGCATCTTTTCATGTGTCTCTGGATCCTCTGTATGTCCTCCTTGGAGAAGTGTCTGTTCAAGTCCTTTGACCATTTTTTAACTGGGTTGCTTGTCTTTTTAGAGTGGAGTTGTGTAAGTTCTTTATATATTTCGGAGATTAAACCCTTGTCTGAGGTATCATTGAAAAGTATGTTTTCCCATCCAGTTGGTTCTCTTTTTATTTTAATACTGTTTTCTTTAGCCATGCAGAAGCTTTTTATTTTGATGAGTTCGCAATTGTTTGTTCTTTTCTTTATGTCCCTTGCTTTAGGGGATATATCAGTAAAAATGTTGCTGCGTGAAATATCTGAGATTTTTCTTCCTATGTTCTCCTCTAGGCTTTAATGGTATCATGGCTTATATTTAAATCTTTTCTCCATCTTGAATTAATTCTTGTGTATGGTGTAATTTGGTGTTCAAGTTTCATTTTTCTTGCCCGTAGCTGTCCAGTTCTCCCAACACCACTTGTTGAAGAGTCTACTTTTACTCCATTTTATGTTGTTGCCTCCTTTCTCAAATATTAATTGACCGTAGAGAATTGGGTTTATTTCTGGGCTCTCTGTTCTGTTCCACTGATCCACATGCCTGTTTTTGTGCTAGTACCAGGCTGTTTTGATTACAGTGGCCTTGTAATACAGTTTGGTATGTGGTATTGTGATCCCTCCTACTTGGCTCTTCTTTCTCAAAATTGCAGTAGCTATTTGAGGTTGTTTATGGTTCCATATAAATTTTTGAAGTGTTTGTTCTATGTCTGTGAAATATGCCATTGGTACTTTAATAGGTATTGCATTGAATTTGTAAATTGCTTTGGGTAGTATGGACATTTTGATTATGTTGATTCTTCCAATCCATGAACATGGTATATGTTTCCATTTGTTTGTTTCTTCCTTGATTTTTTTTTCTTCAGTGTTGTGTAGTTTTCTGCATACAGGTGTTTTAACTCCTTGGTTAGGTTTATTCCTAGGTATTTTATTTTTCTTTTTGCTATATCAAATGGTATTTTTTTCTTGACTTGTGCTTCTGCACTTTCATTGTTGGTATACAAAAATGCCTTTGATTTCTGGATATTGACTTTGTATCCAGCTGTTTGGCCAAATTCATTTATTAGGTTGAGCAGCTTTTTGGCTGAGTCTATAGGATTTTCTAGGTACATTATCATGTCATCTGCAAACAATGATAGTTTTGTTTCCAACTTTCCAATTTGGATGCCTTTTATTTCCTTTTCTTATCTAATCACTGTGGCCAATACTTCCAATACTATATTGAATAGAAGTGGTGAAAGTGGACATCCTAGTCTTGTTCCTGATCTTAGTGGAAAAGATTTTAGTTTTTGCCCGTTGAGTATGATGTTGGCTGTAGGTCTCCCATGTATGGCCTATATTATGTTGAGGAATGCTCCCTCAATTCCCACTTTGCTGAGTGTTTTTATCATAAACGGGTGCTGTACCTTATCAAATGCTTTTTCTGCATCTATTGATATGATCATGTGACTTTTGTCTTTGCTTTTGTTTATGTGATGTATTACATTTACTGATTTGCGTATGTTGAACCATCCTTGCATCCCTGGGATGAATCCCACTTGGTCATGATGTATGATCTTTTTAATGTATTGTTGGATGAGGTTTGCCAGTATTTTGTTGAGGATTTTAGCGTCTATGTTCATCAGCGGTATGGGCCTGAAGTTTTCTTTCTTTGTTATGTCTTTATCTGGTTTGGGGATTAGAATGATGCTGGCTTCAGAAAAAGAGTTTGGGAGTCTTCCATCATTTTGGATTTTTTCAAAAAGTTTGTGAAGGATAGGGGTTAGCTCTTCCTTAAATGCTTTGTAAAATTCTCCTATGAAACCATCTGGTCCAGGACTTTTGTGTGTCAGGAGTTTTTTGATTACTGCTTCAATTTCATCTACTGTTATTGGTTTGTTCAGGCTTTCTGCTGCTTCTTCACTGAGTTTTGGAAGATTATATTTTTCTAGAAACTTGTCCATTTCATCTAGGTTTTCATGGCATACAGTTCTTCATAGTAATTTCTTACAATCCTTTGTATTTCTTCGTAATCTCACCTCTTTCATTTCTGATTGTGTTTATTTGGGTCCTCTCTCCTTTTTTCTTGATGTGCCTGTTTCAAGGCTTGTCTGTTTTGTTTATCTTTTCAAAGAACCAGCTCCTGGATTCATTGATCCTTAGAATTGTGCTTTTAGTCTCTATGTCATTTAATTCTGCTCTCATCTTGGTTATTCCCTTCCTTCTACTTGCTCTGGGCTTTCTTTGTTGTTGTTCATCAAGTTCTTGTAGGCATAGGGTTAGGTTATTTGTTTGAAATGTTTCTATCTTTTTTAGGTAGGCCTGTATCACTATGAACTTCCCTCTCAGGACTGCCTTCACTGTGTCCTATAAGTTTTAGGTTGTTGTGAGTTTGTTTTCATTTGTTTCCAGAAACTTTTTGATTTCTTTCCTAATTTCATTCTTGACCTATTCATTATTTAATAGCATGCTATTCAATCTGCATGATTTTAGTGTCTTGTGTTTTTCTCCTTGGGGTTGGTTTTTGATTACAGTCCCTTGTGGTTGGAGAAAATGCTTGGTATGATTTCAGTATTTTTGAATTTGTTGAGGCTTGCTTTGTGTCCTATTATGTGGTCTATCTTTGAAAATATTCCATGTGCATTTGAAAAGAATGTGTATTTAGTTTCTTTGGGATGAAGGGCTTGCTACATATATCAATTAAGTCCATTTAATCTAAATTGTTGTTTAATGCCACAATATCTTTGTTGATATTTTGTTTGGAAGATCTGTCCAATTTTGACAGTGGGGTGTTAAAATCCCCTAGTATAATTGTGTTGCTGTCAATAACTTTCTTGAAGTCCTCTAAGATTTTCTTGATGTATTTAGGTGCTCCTATGTTGGGTACATGTATATTTATGATGTTTATGTCTTCTTGGTGGATTCTTCCCTTGAGGGTTATGAACTGACCTTCTGGGTCTCTCTTTATGGCCCTTCTTTTGAAGTCTATTTTGTCTGATATGAGTATTGCTACCCTGACTTCATTTTTCCTGTTCATTTGCTTGGAAAATTTGTTTCCAGTCCTTCACTTTGAGTCTGTGTAGGTCTTTTGTCCTGAGGTGGGTCTCTTGTAGGCAGCATATGTGTGGGTCATGCTTTCTTATTCATTCAGCTAATCTATGCCTTTTGATTGGAGCATTTAATCCATTTATACTTAAGGTTATTATTGATAGATACTTATTCATTGCCATTTTTGTACCTGTGTTCCTCTGTCTCTCTCTTTTCCTTCCTTTCCTTAAAGCAGTCCCTTTAGCCTCTCTTACAGAAGTGGTTTGGTAGAGGTGTAGTCTTTTAGACTTCTCTTGTCTGGGAAGCTCCTTATTTGGCCTTCTATCTTGATTGAAAGCCTTGCTGGGCAAAGTATTCTTGGTTGCAGGCCTTTGGTTCTCATTACTTGGAATATTTCTTGCCATTCTCTTCTGGCTTTGAGCATTTCCTTTGAGAAGTCACATGCTAACCTTATCGGGGCTCCCTAGTATGTTACTTCCTTTTCCTCCCTTGCTGACTTTAAGATTCTCTCTTTGTTTTGGAATTTTTCCACTTTAATTATGATGTGTTTTGAAGTAGGCCTCTTTGGGTTCCTCTTGATTGGGACTCTCTATGTTTACTGTATTTGTGTGACTTTTTCTCTCATCAAATTAGGGAAGTTTTCCATTATTACTTTTTCAATTAGGTTTTCTATCCCTTGCTCTTCTTCTTTTCCTTCTGGAATCCCTATTATATAGATATTATTACATTTCATATTCTCTTGCATTTCTCTTAATCCCTATTCATTCTTTCTGTGCCACTTTTCCTTTTCTTGCTCTTTCTGGGTGTGTTTTTCTACTTTGTCCTCCAAATCACTGTTCCGATCTTCTGCTTCATTGATTGTGCTTTTGATTACTTCTACTGTGTTCTTCAGTTCAGAAATTGTATTCTTCATTTCCTCTTGGCCCTTGTTGATAGTTTCTATTTCCTTTTTCATGTTGATATAATTTGCAGTGAGTGCATTGTAGCTTCCCTGTAGTTTCTGTTAGCTCATTGAGAGCTAATGGAGCTTCTTCACAACTATTGCTTTGAACTCAATATCTGATGGTTGAGTTGCTTCTGTTTCATTTAGCATTCTTTCTGGGGCTTCCTCCTTTCCTTTCATTTGTGGATTGTTTATTTGTCTTCCCATTGTTTGTGAGACCCTTCTTGCTAGGCTCAGTTTCTTAAATTGATCTGTTCTGGCCCCCTGGGTTTGTGGTGTGGACTTCTGTGGTAGAATCCCTGTGAGATTCAGTGGTGCAGTCTCCTTCAGGTATCCTGGGGTTCACAGCTTCCACTGTGTCAGCTGTTGGGATTCCCCCTCTTTGGGTCCAACTTTGTTCTTTTTACAGTTTCAGGGGTTTTTTTGTCTCACTCATGTGTATTTAAAAAGATAAAATAAATGAAAAAAGAAGAAAAAAATAGAGGAAGGAAGAAGAGATAAAATTGGAAAGAGGAAGAAGGAATAAAAGAAGAAAGAAGTAAAGAGAAGCAAAAGAAATTGAGGGATAAAACATAAAGTAATAAAAAATAAAAAATATGTAATTAAAACAAAACAAAACAAAGAAACCCACAAAAACAAAAATACAAACAAACAAATAAAAATCTTCTTGCTGTTTTCAAACTGGCCAAACTAGTTTTTCTGGTCTTGCTGGCTGCAACAGGTTTGCGGGCAACTGGTATTGCTTTTCTCCATGTTCCACTCTCAGTCAGCTTTGGACTACTCTCCTCAGTGCCAGCTGCACACTCTCCCCAGGGCTAGCCAGTGCCTCCTAGTACATGGCCTTGGGTGTGGTTTCTGAGCCTCCTACAGAGCGTGCTTTCCGAGTTTATGCGTGTGAGCTGGGATCTCCTACGGATCGACCACTCCTGGGGTTTATGGTTCTGAGCTCTGGGTCTCCTACAGGGTGCGTGTGCCTACCCGAGTTTATGGGTGTGGACTCTGTGGGTTTCCTGCATTGTGCACACTCACCCGAGGATCACGGATGTGCTCTCCGGGTCTTCCACAAAGTACCCTCTTCTGGTCTCAGGGCCGACTCTGGTCACAGTGTGGCCTCCTGTCGCAGGTCTGCCTCTGGTGGCTCAGCTGCCACTCTCAGCTAGTTTTTTTTTGACAAAGAGTTGAGAGACAGTCCTTCAAGGATCCAGGTGTCTGGAGGGTGCTGCTCCTGTGCAGCCATGCTGCCTGATATAGGCTTTGCTGACATACAACCACAAGGCTCCTCAGGCTTCTCAGATGCTCATACCTATCCCTCACCCTGCTGAGAGCAGACTGTCCTTTCTTTTTGAGCTTGTGGTGGATCATGGTGGGCTGCCTCCCACCAAGCATTCTCAGGAGGAGCTCCAAAGCCTTAAGTCTTGGTTTTAAGGAAAGAGCATGCATTGATTGTGTTGTGCCAAAGATTGAACTATTCGTGTTCATTGGAGAAAATTTGGGAAGCACTTAACAAGGATAAATTAAGATAAGAAGAGCAAAATGAGGGCCTGTGGGGAAGAGGCCAATGAGGGAATGACCCCCTGATTAACTTGCAGTGTGTATGTACTCATCTATTTGATAGACACACACACATGTGCATGTGGAGGTTTGCACAGCACTAACATACTCATGACCAAAGCAACACATGCAAATGCATAAACACAAGAGGTGCACATGCATGTGCACATACAAGGTCACACATGCATTCATGTGCACGTGGATGCTCTGTGTTTTAAACCATGCCTGGTGCCAAGGAGTGGAAACTAATCTCTGTCATTTATTTCTTTCCTTTTCCTTCCAGTGACATGTCCTTCCCCCAACACTCATGCTAATACTTCATTTTTTAACATAATTTTTGCAGATTTCATGGGTAAAAATAAATGATTCAGGGCTTTTTGTTGCCATGAAGCAATTCACTTCCTCTTGACAGGCCTTTCCTGTTTCGTTGTTCGTGTGCCCTTCCCCCTCTTTCTAGGCTCTGGGATGGAGGCTCTGCCACAAGGACATTCACTCCTTGTCCTTATGCCACTTTGTGTTGCCAGATTCTCAGGCAGTCAGTCTTTTGCTTAAGTGATGGGGTGTGTTTGAGAGCTGTGTGGGGGGAGAGTCTCCAGCTTTCTCTTCTCCATGGGTACTTCCATCAGGCTCTTTACGGGAGACTGGTTGCACATCATGACTTCCGTCATCTCAGGGAAGCCTTCTGCCCTGGCCCTGCCTGCCTAGGTGACCCAGCAGACTCCTCCTGACCTTTCTACCTCCAGTTCCATCCTCTAGCCCCCATAGATGTGCTTGGCTTCACTAGGCCCTCTCCTGGGCCTGACCCTTGACCCTCATGTCCTATGTCCCTGCTTTCCACTTCCTAAGCTTCTTCCAGGCTTCTCACTGTTCACTCTGTGCATTTTCACAGGCTATCTCTCAATCTGTGGCCCTGCATTCCGATCCAAGTTCTCATACCATCTTCCTAAGCAACTGAGTCCTCATGTACCTTTGGAAGCTGGGTCTCTGAGTCCAGGGCTTGGACATTGCATTTTTGGCAAGTTCTGAGGGATTTGGTCATGTTTGGGAGCCCCTGTCTGGAGGGACCTCTGAGCCCTGCATTCCTCCTCTTCTGCTTCTGTGTCTGTGACAGCTCTATAGTGTAGCTGAGTCCTGGGTGGACCCCTGGCCTGCAGAACTGTCAGAGAGCTTCAGGAGACATCTGTGTCCCCTGGTCTCCAGGACACTGAAGTGGATAGACAGATTCCTGGAAGCCTCATGTGAAAAGACATTTCAAATCCTCTATGGTATCTTAGCATACTCGTATATCTTAACAGAGCACTTTTGTGCTGATGGAGATCTTCATTCTCAGTGATGGAAGAGAGATGGTGGGTTTGTGTCTCTGCAGCACAATAGAACCAAGGCAGCCTCACTCCAGCTTCTTGCCTGGCAGGGGCCTCCTCCAGGGCAGCCCAGACCTGTGAGGCTGGGCTCAGATGGGAAAAACACACATGCAGGCAGGGCCAGTGCTGCAAACACACTGGAGGACTGAGATGGGTTCTCAGATGGACCAGTGTGGCCAGCCACCTGGTGGAGTGGGGATGAAGGGAGGGGACACATTACAAGGGCCTTACTCAATCCCTGCGGGTCTCCTGAACACTCAAGAGGAAGAGGCTCTGTGGTCAAATACCTTTGAGAAATGCTCTGTCCAGTGGACCCTGTAGAGCTGTTGCATGCAATGCAAGGGTGCCAGGCAATGGGGTGAGTGGGCTGGGAGCCAACTGGATTTCTGCTTGTGTAGCATGCCATGCTGGGGCAAAGGGTACCTTTTTCTAATTTTCATGAAAGCACTGTAAGGATGAGAAGCACCTCCAGTCCTGCTTGGGCTGAGATTCTAAGAAACCCTGGGTGAAGCCCAGTGCTCAGCATTGATCCTAGAACCCTGCTTTCCTGCAGCACTGGAACCAGGGCACCCTTGGGGGATACTGGTCTGAGGCCACAAGCTTCCTGGGAGACAAGTCAGTCCCATGTTTGTACCACTTTGCTTTGTGGTCTGGGCCTTTGTCCCCTCAGCTGTAAGATGTGTGGATGTTTTGTCTGAAGTGTTTTGGTTTATAGGTTGGTGCAAACCAAAATAGCATTTCTACCACAGGGCACCCTGTCAGTGCTTATTGTCATGGTGATCAACAAGAATGGGGCAGGTGTGAATGCAAAAACAAGCTGGGCTGGGTTAACATATGGGGTGGGCCAGAATGACACCCATGACAAAAGCAGAAGGACAGTAGTCTGGGCCATCTCACCTCAACCATCCTCTATCTTTTGGATGTGACAATGAGATTCCTAGCTCCAGCATGTCTGTAGGCATGGGAACAAGGCACTGTGTAGAACTCAGTTTCTCTCCCCATACAATGGAGAAAGGGTACGTGCTAGACCAAATGGTTCTTCTCTCTGCCCATGCACTTCCCCCTGTATTGTCTCTGATTTAATGTTCATCAGACACCCCACCTCTTTCCAGGAGGGGTGAACTGTGTCAACTACATGTCCTGCCTTCATAGCTTACCAGCCCTCTGCCTAAAGGCTACACAATAACCAGCATTCACCCCAATCAAATTTGGTCTCAGCACCATCTGTGAGAGAGAACACCATGAGTCCTGATTTTGGGTGGGGACTGAGGCTCACTATGACCTGTCCAAGGGCTCTCTGCTAATGACATACAATCTAGGGCCAACACCAATGAGTCTGTGCACTCCCTACATTACCATGACACAGAGACAAACACTCCCTTGGACCACATACCCTGCTGTCCCCCAAGGCCAGAGGACTGCCTTGGGGGACAACATTCATACCTTCTGAAGGCCCCAGCCCTGGGATCTTTGTGCCCTCAGCCATGGGATCCTACAGGACCTGAAAGTTTCACCTCAGCCTGACCTTCCTGTGATCACTCCAGGGTCAGCTTTCCCACAGCAGAATTTCTAAGCCTGGGGCCATAAGCCTTGGCATGTTATATGTACCAGGCCCCTCAATGTCAGGGCAGACTTTCAGCTGGGCCAGATGTCAGTGCCAGAGGGGTGGAAACTTCTGGGGAACATCCAGTAGGTGGGCCTTGTTGTTCCAGTCTGGTGGGAGTCTGACTTTGGTGAGCAACAACCTTCCTCTGCAGCTTCCACTGCTGGCACTTGCCAGGGAGGCAAGTCTAGGCTTTGACCGTGTTTCTCCTAGAGTGTTCTCCCTCCTCCTCTGCCCTCAAAGGATGATGCTGGCTGCTGGTCACACAAAGTTAGCAACAACCTCGCTCCAGAAACTGGCCTGACTAGGAAGTGTTGTCCAAAGGGAAGCCTTACTTACGAGAAATTTATTTCTTCAGGAGCAGGAGCCTGCGTGTAGCCTCTCTGAGACCATTGGATGGGGCCATGGAAAGAGCTGGGGTGTGACCTCAGGCAACCCTGGTAGTACTCATAGAACTCATTGCTTTACCCCTTTATCCCAGGGTCCTGGGTCCCAGGAGGCTGACCCAGCCACTGGTGGGCACTTGGGCAGTGGCCCACAGGCGCCTGCTGGCAGCCATGGACAGGTAGCTCCACTTCTGCCTAGTGATCTCTGTGCAGGGGCTTTTGTCCATGCTCTGCTCACCTCTACCAGCCCGTACTGGTAGGGGACAAGTATGAAGGGGCAGCAAGACTTCAGGAAAGCATGTTCAGGGAGAGGTACTGCTAGGAACTGCCCCTCACCTCCTCTCTGGGACAACAAGACTCAGGAGTACTCAGCCCAGGCCTGCCTCCTTTCCTCCCTCCCTCTACAGCTTGTGTTCCTGTATTCTACCTAGATAGAGACCTCACCTGAATAAAGGACTCTCCTCTCATCTGCATCTTCTCCCAGGAGTACAAACACAGGAGAGATTTCTCTCCTTACACCCCCACCAACTCCCTTTGCAAAGGCTTGTTCTCTAACAGTCTAGCACCTCCTGGTGCCCTTTGCAGGAGCAGTGTGCCTTCTTGAGCACCAGGATCTCTGTGTCCTCTCAGCCCTGCCTACCAGGCACTTCCCCAGCTCCCAGAACTCTCTGGGTCTGACTAGTCCCCCTCAGAAATTGTGCCCTGTTGGCAGAGACCCAGGATACCTGTAGAGTGAACAGAGAAGGTGAGTGAGAGCCTGGCTGAGTGGAGGGAGGGCATACTGAGACATCTGATCTGTTTGGATCTTTTAGTAGCCAAGGGCTCTCCAGGCTTTCCAAGTAAATATCCTCCTTTCCTGAGGTGGGTGCTGAGGCACAGAGGTGAGGTGGCCCTTAGGACCTCAGCATCTTGACCAAGACAGCCTCAAGGTGAGCAAGGAGTTCAGGTTGCATGAGACCTAGAGGAAAGGCTTCTCCTTATCAGGCTCTGCCATATATTTTCTTTGCATGAGGGCTGAGTTCCCTTCCAAGCACAGTAGGACACAGTGATATGTGTCAGAGCATATGTGTCTACCAGCTGGCAGAGTGAAGGCATGCCTCTCTCCAGTCAGCCTCATCACCCTGCCAACACTCTTCAGGTCCCTGCCTGGCATGCCTTGCCCCTCAGTACTGCTGCCACAGTGTGCACAGCAGGCAGGGTAGGCCTTCGGAGGGCTAGGCTGAGGACAGGGATCTGTGGTCATATACCTGACAACCCTGTGCTCAGCTGAGGTTCTTCTCCACCTGACCTATTAGTGGGGCAGTACTGACAAGGCCTAGGGGCAATGAACAGCCACATCCAAAGCAGTCTGTTACAGTTAGTCACACACTTGGTGACATACATGCACTTAGCTACACACCCAGAGTGGGTGGACAGCTTGTCCCCTAATCTGTTACCACCTTAGCAGAAAAGGGAGGCCATAGTTGAAGGACAAGTAAAAGCTGTGGGGAGAGTCCTGGGCAGGTTTGTGCTCCATTTGGGGCTGTTTATTTGGACAGAGCAGTAACTTCTGTCATATGTAGGGTTAGCTATCCCCCCTCTCTGCCCCCTACACACATACCTTTTATTGCAGTGATTCCTAGAAACTTTAGTAACTCATTTGCTTAGAATACTGTTCTACAAAGTAGGGGGCTAATGGAACAGTGTTAGAGAAATACAGAGGCCTTATGGGTTCTCCAGTGGACATTAAGTCATGCCCAGCTGGTCCTGGTCCCTTGGGGACAGGGTCAGCAGCTGAGGGAAATTAGCACTTCCTGCCCCCCCCATGGGTGCTGGGCATAACTGCCATGGAGCTTCTGGGTGTGCTGGGGTGTGAGCACCACAGGGAGACCAGTGACCACTCCAAGAGTGATGACTGGCCCATAGGCTACCTCATGCCCCAGCAGTTTCCTGACCATCACTGAGTGCATGCAGCCCAACAACACAAACCCTGGGAGCTAGAAACAGAACTTTTTAGAGCTCCCCAAGCATTTGATTCATTTTGTTTTGTGTTTCCAATCACCCTGTAAGGTGAGCATTATGAACCTGCATCATACCTGGGAAACAGCAACTCCAAGAGGTGCTACCCCTCTCACTCAGGGTTGGAACCCAAGCTCTGCTGCAGGGCTGCCTTGGGGTATGAAGTGGGTATAGGTAACAGTCAGTCAGTGTGAGGATGGGTAGTTAGTGCAGGAAGAAGACCCCAACTTCTCCCTCACCCTCAGTGGACACTCCTGTGTGGTCCTGTGGGCACAGTACAAATTTTCACCCATGACTGCTGGAAGCCTGGCCTCCCCTTGGCCTCCACTGCCCTGAAACCCAAGCCTCAGGGGTTTTAGTCTTGCAGGATCTTTGTCTGATCCTTATCAACATCCCCTGTGGGGCACTTAGGGACCCACTTCTTCCTCTGTTCTTCAAGGTCAGTCACCCCACATTAGGTCACCTTCCATCTTTCAGAACCCAAACCTTACAGGCTGTAATTTTGTAAAGGAGGATCTAGGCATCTTCACTAGAAGGACTTTTGGTCTTTGGGGCATGAGGAGAGAGAGGCTGAGGCCACTATTGTCCCCAGAATGTTCCTTCCCCTATCACCTTTTCTGGTGTGAGGTGTGGCCCACAGCAGACTTGAAGAGCTCAGGAACTCAGCTTTGCCTGACTGTCCAGGACATTATTTCTTCTTTTTGTTTTTTTCCTCTCTCAACTTTTTTAAAAACATAAAGTGTTTTGAATAATAATGAACATACAGAAAAGTACATGAGTTATAAATGTGCAGTTCATTGATTTTCAATGGGGTGAATACTTGGGTAACTGGCACCCAGCCCTGCAGCCCACCTCTACCTGGGTCCCTCCGGACCTGAATGTTTATGGAATCCCAATGGGATGTTCTTCAATGCCTGTTTCTTATGGTCTACATGACAGGGGTGGGACAATCTTTGTGGTGGTTGTGTCTGGACATCCTCATTGCTGTGGACACTCCACTGAGCAAATAACACTGCAGCTCACTGTTGAGGTCTACTGGGGGGCTCCCAGTCTGGAGCAATTGTGAATAGTGCTGCTCTAAATGCTCCAGGAGGTGTCTTTTTGTTATAGAACAGACCCAAGGTGGGGTGTATGATATGCTATTACAGAAAGGAACCCCCACTAGGTTTGCTGTGCCTGCCACCAGAGGGCAGATGTCTCTCAATGCCAGAGATTTGTGAAAAAGAAAGGAAATATTTATTTAAAAGCTATATGGAATTAAAGTAGTGACTTAATGTCTTCATTAAAATACTAAAGTCCTTTAGGATACCCACAGACACACACAATCCTTCCTTCTTCTGCCCTAGTCTGGGGTACCGTATCTCAGGAAAAGAAGTAGAGGTCTGTGATTCAGGTTCCCAGCACCAACAGCTGTATTGCCACCATGATGTCCAGTTAATCCAAAGCCATGTGGCACCTTCTCATGGCCCACCAGCAAGAGCCCTTTTACCCCTTTTCTTCCAGGCAAAGTCTCTCCTGCTTCCTAAGCCATGTGGCAAAAGGGAGCACCCCAAAGCCACGAGTCCCCAGTCTACCAAAGCCACGTGGTTCTCTCTTGCATGGCTGCTGTGCCTGGGTTTAAATCCCTGTGCCAATCTTCCTCTGCAGCCCCATTTCTGACTCCTCCTACAATCAGTTACACCTGCCAGCATTCCCATATTCTTTCAGCTTTACTAGGCTGACATTGTAAGTCTGGGCAGGTGTAGCCCCATTGCATGGAGCCAATATTCTCCAGGCTCTCATGCAGGTGCTGGAACCAGGGGGAGCTGCCTCTCAATTACATCTTGGGTCAAAGTCACTTCCATCCCCCTGGCTCAAAGCATGGCCACAGCTATTTAATGTATCCATGAAAGCAGTTAAAGGTTATAGATATGTTAAATGACCATGCCAGAGGTTAGCTGCAAAGCTGTTGCTATACAACACAGCTCCCAATGGCCCTGCTCCATGTGTCCCATCCCCCAGCTCAGCCTTGTGTGTGTGTGTGGGGGGGGGTGGTGGTGAGGACATCCTATATATTTTTCTAATATTTCCTGTACACCTTGAGTTCTGGACCCCGTTACAAATCCCTATTTGGAGCCCCTCTCTTGGCTGCACCCTGTTACACTTTGGTGGGAGTGAATGAGCACTTCTGGTGGGTCTGCACGTGCTCAACTTCCACAGGCACTGTAGGACCATCTTCCCATGAGGTTTGACCAGCTCATATTCCCACTGTTGGCCAGGGGTTTTCATTGCATCACATTCTTGTCAACAGTTAACATTTTCTGCCTTTTCATTTTAGCTACTCTGGTGGGTGTATGGCAGTGTCACTCTGTGGTTTTAATTTCCCTTCCTCTGATAACTAATAAAGTTGAATGCTTTTTCTTATGTTTATCACCTTTTTGTGTATCTTTTATATATATAATATATACTAATATAATATATATTTTATATATATATATATATATATATATATATATACTTTAAGTCTTTTGCCCATTTTTTAAAAAATGGGTCTTCTAAATTTTGACTTGTATGAGTTTTTTGTATTCTGGCTATAAGGCCTGTGCTACATATATACAACTAACTGTATCTACATTTGCACAGGTATACACAGACACACATTTATTCAATAGATGGCTCTCAAGTGCTCCATGGGCAAACATGTCACAGTCACTTAGGTATAACAGTGAACAAAATGAAGTCCTCACCTGCATGGAGCTCAGATTCTTCCTAAAAGAGACAAATAATTAAGTAGAAAGAATATTTTGACTGCAGTAGCCATGCAGAGAAAAGGTCAGTGGAAGAGGAAGTGCAAGACTAGAAGGAGACACTATAAATATGTTAACTGAGAGGGTAAATGTCAGTAGAGACCTAATGGGTAGAGTCTGCAGACACCTGGGGAACAGCTCTGCATGCAGAGGGAGAATGGGCAGGGCCTGGGGAGGCTGGCACAGAGAGCTAGTGAGGGGGAGTGAGATGGTAAGTCTTGGGGGGTCAGGTCAGCAGGGTCTGGGTGGCCACTAGGACTCTGGTTTGTATTCCATCGGGGGTTCTGAGCAGAGGAACAGGACCTGACTCAGGTTTTAAGAGGGTGCCTCTGACTTCTGTGTTGAGGCAGCAAAGGTGGAAGCAGAGACACTAATTAGGAGCCTCTTGTACTAGGTCCAGGTTCCTGTCTCAGTTTCCCATCTGTCCCAGGTGTCTCCACTTGTGAGGATATCCAGAGTCACTGAATTCCTGGAATCAGGCTTCCCTACTCTTTGCTTTGCTGTCCTCAGAGAGTCCTCTCGGGGTCGGGGGTGGACATACTGTTCCTGATCTTACGTTCAGTTCCCATCATATGGGGCCTCCCTTCCTATGTGCCTCCTCTTTCCAGAAGTCCCCAACAGATATCCACTGGCAACACCAATGAGGCTCAATTTTCAGTTTCTTTCTTTTTTTTTTGTTCTTCTCTATTTTATTTTTTCCAGTTTTTAAATTTTATTGTTGTTCAACTACAGTTGTCTGCCTTTTCTCCCCTCCTGTCAACCCCACTCTAGCCATCCCCACCTCCCTCCCTTGATCCCACCCCATCCCCTTGGTTTTGTCCATGTGTCCTTTACAGTTTGTTCCTGAAAACCCTTCACCCTTTCTCCCCCATTATTCCCTCCCATCTCCCCTCTGGTTACTGTGCGCTTGTTCTTCATGTCAATGTCTATGGTTATATTTTGCTTGCTTGTTTGTTTTATTGATTAGGTTCCACTTAAAGGTGAGATCATATGGTATTTGTTCCTCACCACCTGGTGAATTTCACTCAGCATAATGCTCTTCAGTTCCATCCATGCTGTTGCAAAGGGTAGGAGCTCTTTCTTTATTTCTTTCTGCTTCATAGGATTCCATTGTGTAAAGGTACCGTAGTTTTTTATCCATTCACTCACTGATGGACTCTTAGGTTGCTTCCAGCACTTTGCTATTGTAAATTGTGTTGTTATGAACATTGGGTGTATAGGTTCTTTTGGATTGGTGTTCAGGGTTCTTTGGATGTAATCCTAGCAGTGGAATTGCTGGGTCAAAAGGCAGGTCCATTTTTAGTTTTCTGAGGAAATTCCATACTATTTTCCATAATGGCTATACCAGTCTGCAATCCCATCAACATTGCACTAGGGTTCCCTTTTCTCCACATCCTCTCCAACACTTGATTTTTGTAGCTTTGTTTATGATGGCCATTCTGACTGGTGTGAAGTGGTATCTCATTGTAGTTTCAATTTGCATCTCTCTGATGGCTAGTGATGCTGAGCATCTTTTCATATGTCTCTGGAGCCTTTGTATGTCCTCCTTGGAGAAGTGTCTGTTCAAATCCTTTGCCCGTTTTTAAATTGGGCTTTTTGTCTTCCTAGAATGGAGTCGTGTGAGTTCTTTATATATTTTGGAGATCAAACCCTTGTCTGAGGTATCATTGGCAAATATGTTTTCCCATATGGTTGGTTCTCTTTTAACTTTAATGCTGTTTTCTTTAGCCATGCAGAAGCTTTTTTATTTTGATGAGATCCCATTTGTTTATTCTTTCCTTTATGTCCCTTGCTCTGGGGGATATATTGGTGAAAATATTGCTGTGTGAAATATCTGAGATTTTCCTGTCTATGTTCTCCTGTATGACTTTTATGGTGTCACAACTTATATTTAAGTCTTTTATCCACTTTAAATTTATTTTTTGTGTATGGTGTAAGTTAATGATCAAGTTTCTTTTTTTTTTTTTTTTTTTTTTTTGCATGTAGCCATTAAGCCCTCCCAATGCCATTTGTTGAAGAGGCTATTTTTACTTCATTTTATGCTTCTTCCCCCTTTGTCAAATATTAATTGACTGTAGAGACTTGGGTTTATTTCTGGGCTCTCTGTTCTGTTCCATTGGTCTATGTGTCTGTTTTTATGCCAGTACCAGGTGTTTTGATTACAGTGGCCTTGTAATACAGTTTGATATCAGGTATTGTGATCCCTCCTACTTTGCTCTTTTTTCTCAAAATTGCTGCAGCTCTTCAGGGTCATTTATGGTTCCAAATACATTTTTGAAATGTTTGTTCTATATTTGTAAAATATGTGATTGGTACCTTAATAGGTATTGCATTGAATTGGGTAGTATGGTCATTTTGATGATGTTAATTCTTCCAACCCATGAACATGGTATATGCATCCATTTGTTTGACTCTTCCTTAAATTCTTTCTTCAATGTTGTGTAGTTTTCTGAGTACAGGTCTTTTACCTCCTTGGTTAGGTTTATTCCTAGGTATTTTATTTTTCTTGTAGGTATATCAAATGGGATTTTGTTTTTGCTGATTTCTGTTTCTGTTATTTCATTGTTGGCATACAAAAATGCCTTTGATTTCTGAATATTGACTTTGTACCCCGCTGTTTTGCCAAATTCATTTATCAGGTCGAGCAGTTTTTTTGGTGGAGTCCTTGGGGTTTTCTGTGTACACTATCATGTCATCTGCAAACAATGACAGTTTTGTTTCCTCATTCCCAATTTGAATGCCTTTTATTTCTTTTTGTTGTCTGATTGCTGTGGCTAGGACTTCCAATACTATGTTGAATGGAAGTGATAAAAGTGGATAACCTTGTCTTGTCCCTGATCATAGTGGAAAAGATTCTAGTTTTTCTTCTTTGAGTATGATGTTGGCTGTAGGTCTCTCTGTGGAGGGGCTCCACCCTCAGAGCCCCATCCATCCATCCTGGATGAGAATAAAACTGCCAAGACATGATCTGCTTGGGGAGGAGATGTGGCCAATCTCTCAAAGGAGAAGGGCCAAGAGCCCCTTCCTCAATGGCTTTTATTAGGTTTATAATACACAGGAATACAGGTAAAGTTCATCAATCAATGTCAGGCGGCAAGGATCAAACAATGGATCACATTTCAAAGAAATCTGAGGGCCTAATCTGAGTCAGTGTCTGTCAGCTAAGGGGTTACAAAACTTTGGGAGCCAAAGTCATTTCTTCCTCGGACCCTTATCATTTAAATGAGAGCATTCTTAGTAAAGCAGGTTTCACAGGACTTTACCAATTCTTTCTTATGCCCGATCACCTAGGGAGCTGCTCTGGCCAGCACAGGGCTGCACCACCCTCCCTCATAGTTTAAGGCTTAAGTGGATTAGAGCCAGGAAGCAAGAGATAAGGAAGACTTCTCCCAGATGGAAATGGGGATTCAGGCTATGTCAGAATAGTTTGGGGGTGAGGGTCCATCACCCCCTCTTTGCTGCAGTCCCGGAGTCCTACCATGAGGGCCTTCCAAGTGGTTGTGCCTGGCTTGGGTTGCCCCTCCCTTGAGGGGTCTTACCCATCATTGGCTAACTGACCAAGCATTGGGGGCCAGATATGGTTGAAGCAGAAGTGGCACTCCTGCAAGGGAGATAAACTTTGTCTCCTTAGTGGCTCAGGTCCTCATGAGAGAACAGACCCAGATGAAATGGGTCCCCTGGCTAGGCTGAGTAGCCTAGCCATGGGGTGGGGGTTATAGCTCCTGAAACCGGGTAGAATGGTTCCCAACATCTCTCCTATATGGCCTCTATTAGGTTGAGGAATACTCCCTCTATTCCCACTTCACTGAGTGTTTTAATCATAATGAGTGGTGTACTTCATCAAATGCTTTTTCTGAATTTATTGATATGATCATGTGATTTTTTCTTTGCTTTTGTTTATGTGATATATTGCACTTGTTGATTTCTGAATATTGTACCATCCTTGATCCCTGGGATGAATCCCACTTGATCATTCTGTATGATTTTTTTAATGTATTGCTGGATGCGGTTTGCCAATATTTTATTGAAGATTTTAGCATCTATGTTCATCAGCAATATTGCCTGAAGTTGTCTTTCTTTGTTGTGTCTTTATCTGGTTTTGGAATTAGGATGATGCTGGCTTCATAAAAAGAGTCTGGGAGTCTTCTGTCTTCTTGGATTTTTTCGAATAGTCTGTGAAGGATAGGGGGTTAGCTCTATCTTAAACTCTTTGTAAAATTCTCCTGTGAACCCATCTGGTCCAGGGCTTTTGTGTGTCAGAAATTTTTTGATTACTGCTTCAATTTTGTCTGTTGTTATTGGTCTGTTCAGGATTTTTGCTTCTTCTTCATTCACTTTTGGAAGTTATATTTTTCTAGAAATTTGTCCATTTCACCTAGGTTTTCAAATTTCTTGGCATATAGTTCTTTGTAATAATTTCTTACAATCCTTTGTATTTCTGTGGTATCAGGTGTAATCTCTCCTCTTTCATATTGTGTTTATTTGTGTCCTCTTTTTTCTCTTGCTGAGTCTACTTAAAGGCTTGTCAATTGTGTTTATTTTTCAAAGAAGCAGCTGCTGGATTTTTAGAATTGTGCTTTTAGTCTCTATGACATTTAATTCTGCTCTGATCTTAGTTTTTCTTTACTTCTACTTGCTCTGGGCTGTCTTTTTTGTTGTTCCTCCAGATCTTGTAGATGTACGGTTATGTTGTTTATTTGAAATGTTACTATCTTTCTTTTTTTAAATTAAATTTTATTTTAATTGTTGTTCTTATACAGTCTTCTGTTTTCTACTCCCATCCCGTCCCTCCGCCCCAGCCCTCCCCA